>RWJK01000412.1:2143-53678 GCA_004335835.1 Scenedesmus sp. ARA3 | reverse complement strand
CAGGCAGGCTGCCCACTGCATGCGCACCGTCAACCAGCACAGGCACGCCAGCGTCCCTGCATGGTGACGCGGTTGCCAGCAGCGCAGCACAACACAGCGCAGTGGATGGTTTGTCATGGTGAGGGCAGGGAGGCATCATTACGCCAGGCAGGCTGCCCACTGCATGCGCACCGTCAACCAGCACAGGCACGCCAGCGTCCCTGCATGGTGACGCGGTTGCCAGCAGCGCAGCACAACACAGCGCAGTGGATGGTTTGTCATGGTGAGGGCAGGGAGGCATCATTACGCCAGGCAGGCTGCCCACTGCATGCGCACCGTCAACCAGCACAGGCACGCCAGCGTCCCTGCGACAACCAGCGGCAGTGCAACACAGAATCATCCACAAGGTACATGTCTAGGTTAGGCAGGCTGCCCTGATCTCACACCACTGCGCGCCGTCCACCAGCACAGGCACGCCGGCGTCCCTGCGTAGCGGCAGCAGCAGCACAGCAGCATGATGCAGCTGGTTTGCATATGCAGGGCAGGGAATTCGTGTGTATGCCAGGTAGGCTGCCCACAGTATGTTTGCCCCGTCAAGCAGACACAGGCACCCCGGCATCCCTGCGGCACAAAAGGGCACAACAGCAGTACAAGACAGCAGGCTGATGCAGCAGCATTGCGATAGTGACAGTGGTTCAGCCGTTGCTGCTGCTGGTGCTGCTTCCTGCAGAACGAGGGAGCGCTTCAAACCCGCTTGTACATGTTGCTGCTGGTCTGCATACAGGCAGACTCTTTCTGCAAATACTGTCTGCAAAAATGACATCAGCAAATACAAATAAACAGACCTGCACATGCTGCAGATCTGCGCCACGGGCAGCACCACAGGCGGGAATGACACCACGTGGTCCAGCACAGCCAGCTTCAGCCGCCGCCCGCCAGCAGCCAGCGCGCCACGGAAGCAGGCCAACACCCGCTCCTCATCCTGGCAGCAGCAGCAGCAGCAGCAGCGGCAGCGGTGCACATGGAGCTTGTTTGCACTGAATCAACAGGTTGTGCTGTGTGGCTGAGGTTCCGGGCAAGATAGCTTGGCTGGGGCTGTGCAGAGCCAGTAGCACTCATGCACCATCCTTTGCTGTCATGACCATTCAACAGATACAACAGATATAACTGTCATAACAGCCCCACCATGAGATCTTCCAGCTCAAAGGAGAGCTCCAGCAGGCCAGCGCCGGCAGCAGCAGCAGCACGCGCCAGCGTGCTACGCACCTGCAGACACCATACACAGCAGCCAGCCAGCAGCAGCACCAGCAACGCAACCCACTGTGTCACACCCCACTCTGGTGCAAGCATAACAAGGTTGATGTTACCACAGTTTCTTCTCCGCATTATGTCTTACCCGTCTGTCATGTTCACCACATGCAGGTTGTGCTACTGCTGCTGCTGCTGTTGCGTGCACCACCGGTGCGTCGCGTTGCTCATGAGCAGCAGGTCTTCCTCTGCCATGTTCACAGCAATGCAAGTGGCAATGCTGCTGCTGCTCCTGCTGCTGCTGCTGCTGCTGCTGGCGCTGCTGTGTGCCGCCCACTCACCGCCGGGTACGTAGCGTTGCTCATGAGCAGCAGGTCTCCCCTGCCCAGCTGCAGCGAGGCCACCACTGCGTTGACCGCAGCCGTGGCGTTGACCACGGGCACCACATCCTGCCAGCTGGCGCCCACAAAGCCAGCCACATCAGCCACAGCCCTCACCAGGCCTGGTGGGGTGCAGCGGTGAGCAGTGCAGCAGTGCAGTACAGTGCAGCACGTTTGCAGGTCAGAACAGCGCATCACAGTGCAAGACAGTGCGGGAAGCAGGCCAGGCGGCAACAGCAGCGGCAGAAGCAAGACGCGCACTGCGATGCTAGCGAGGCGGCACTTGTCTGATGTAGCCTTGCCTCCAGCAGTTGGATCAACATACTTGGTATTAATCTCAAGAGCTGCAGCTGCTGCAACAGCAGTAGCAATATGTGTTGCGCTGCATTTGCAGCTGCCTGTGCGCGAGCTGCGCTCACCTGCCATAGCCACTGTCTCCATGAACCTGCAGCCAAGACACAGGACGGCGAGGGTGTCTTGGTGCACGGTCTGTGCCAACAACAACATGTTCAGTCAACGCTCCATTGGCCACCAAACAGATGCAATGTTGAGTTGGTGGCCCTGTTATTTACCCATAATGACAGACAGACGAGCAGATTTGTGCCGTTCTGCAGGCGGCATTGACACCGCAATTGACGCTGCACATGGCTGTGTAGCAGCTACACATCGACACAGTGCGCACCATCTGCAAGCGCTCCGCATTCAACATCACAGCTATCTGCATGTACAACACACAGCGTGTGTGAGCATGCCTGAAGGCTGTTCTGCTCACAGCACTGGCTCCTGCTGCATCAGCGAGCGGCCTGCAGAGTATGGACAGCTATGTGCATGCACAAAACACAGCGCTCCTGCGCAAGCCTGAAGGCCATCTTTTGTGGGGGAAAGGAAAGGTTATGCTTACCGCACTGGCTTGTGCTTCATCTACAAGCAACCTGCAAAGCACACTCGGCTATGTGCATGTACAACACACAGCGTGTGTGAGCATGCCTGAAGGCTATCTTGCTCACAGCACTGGCTCCTGCTGCATCTGCAAATGGCCTGCACAGTATGGACAGCTATGTGCAGGCACAAAACACAGCGCGCCTGTGCAAGCCTGAAGGCCATCTGTTGTGGGGAAAGGAAAGGTTATGCTGGCATGGGATGCTTGCATGCTGGAATGCTGGCATGCTGGCATGGAATACTTATACTCACCGCACTGGCTCCTGCTCCATGAGCTGCCGGTACCAGCTCTGCACCTCCAGCGCCAGCCTGCACATAGCAAACAAAAATAAAACAGGATCTTAAACAAAAGATAATGCTGCGACCTAGCAGCACATGGCCGCCGGCAGTGCCAAGAATGCTGCTGCACAGCAAACTAGCACTACGCCGTACTGCTGCTGCTGCAGTTGCATGCCAGGGCAGCAGCGAATGCTGCTGCACAGCAAACTAGCACTGCGCCCCAGTGCTGCTGCTGCTGCTGCTGCTGCTTGCATGCCAGGGCAGCAGCGCTGCACCTGAAGGTGGCCCCATAAGAGCCGTGGTTGAGGTAGTGCGGGAACGCCTTGTCCAGCGCAAACAGCTGCTGCCGGCACTCGCTGCTGCCGAGCTCCAGCGTGAACATGGCCGCGGCTTGCTCCTGCAGCAGCAGCAGCAGCAGCAGCAGCAGCAGCAGCAGCAGGGGCAGCAGCTGATCAGATGCTACAGCAGCTAGCTCCAAGGTGCCCTGCCTACCTTGCTGCTGTTCAAGCCAGGTGCCGGGCACCCAAACAAGCCAAGTCAGCCACAAAGGTTGAACATGCATTGCAGCCGTGAAGGATTGTTGATCTTCAAAAGCTTGAAAGTTGTGCTGCACCTTGAATGCGGTCAGTGCTGGGCACTCCAGCAGCAGCTCCTGTGGGATGTCATCAGGCTTCCAGGAAGCTGCCTCCACCAACCACCTGGAGCGCCAGCAGCAGCAGCAGCAGCAGCAGCAGCAGCAGGGTTCAATCTCCAATCTGTGCCCATCAGGGGGCCTCTTCTGCCATCCAGAGGCCTGGACACAGCAGCAGCAGCAGCAGCAGCAGCAGCTTGCTGCCATCAACGCAACTGCACACGCATACCCTGCTTCTGCAGGCAGCCCTTACTTGGGGTTGTTGGGCTTGTAGTCGCGATCAGGGCGATGGATGAAGCGCACCACAGGCTGCTTGCTGCTGCTGCTGGTAGCCCTTGGGCGCTGCTTGGGTGTGCGGCCAGGCAGCTGGTTGTGGCGCACTGCAGCAAGGCATTAGAAGGATCGGCACTGTCGAAGGATCAGCGCTGCATGTTGGCTTGAGGGAATCTGTCTGGTGAGAGCTGCAGTTGTGATGTATCATGCTTGTGCAGCCAGGTCACACAAACAGTCACATGTCTTGGGCGTTACAGTGCTTGAATGTTTGTGACCTGGTGGAATTTGTTCTGCTGTCATGCCATGCTGCAAGTAGATTACCGTACCCCAAGTCAGCGCAGTGCAAATCGGCTTAGGCATACCTGACAGTCGCTGTGCTGCTGCTTTGAGGCCCCAGGCAGCCACCACCATTGCCAGGCGTATCGTGTAGTGCACAGCAACTTTCTGCAACTGTGTCATGACCTCTGGCACTGCTGCTGCCGCAGCAGGGCAGTTGCTGGTCCAGAGAAAAGTGCACTAAGCTCTGGTACTCAGGACCACGAACAACGACAAAAAATTTGATCCGTGGTGATTAGGCAAGCTTCAAACGCTGATGCACTTGTGCAGTGTGTGTTACCAGCAGCGGCTGTACACCAATCAACAAGCCTTGTGTCTGATAGTGAAGCACCCAAAACTCTAAAAAACACTTATAATAGCAACGCCAAACAGCTCGTTGCAGAGTAGCCCAGCCCTATGTGACGCAATCATGCTCATGTAGGGTTTTCTTATTCTTTCTTTACGCGACAGGCCTCGGACACTCCGCTCAGGAGAGCCGCACGCACCTGCAAAAGTACTATCGTTGTTTGTATAAAGTACCTGTAGGCTGCCACTGCCTGATGTACAACCTGCATGACACCGGCTGCCTGATCAACCGACCCATGCCTTGGCAAATTTGAAAGCCACTGCAGACAGCTGGCTGCAGTGCAGCCGCTGCCAGCTGCTTGCCTTTGTACATCTGCAGCTCACCATGTGGCTCCTGTTCTGCATCCTCGTTTGATAACACGCAGAAAATGAGCAGGTTCCATTGTCACTGCCTCGGCCGCCAGCGGCCGCAGCGGCTGCCTTTTTACCCTGACCGTCCTGCCGCTCAGGTCCAGGGGCTCGGCAACCCTGAGGCTCAGGAAGCCCTGGCAAGCCTTTAGCATGGGAAAGCATTTGTCAATTGCGCACTCAACAGCTTCTCATATCTGCCCCAACACATGGCACTGTTAGCAAAAACATCAGTCAGCGGTGGTTGTGTCTATTTGGACTCCAGCCTGACTCCCAACAAAGCACGATGTACCCCGAAAAAGCGCAAGGTCGCTGCATTACATGATGCTCCAACATGTGTACGTGCTGCTGCAGCCAAGAGCAGCACTCAGGTGCACTGGCAGCTGATCATATGAATGTCATAGGCGTATGATGCGCACACAAATTCTAGCCATGCAGCCAGACACCACTGCAGGTCATTGTTATGTTGTAACTTGTCTGCCACAATGAGCAGATTGGTGTGGCATTCAAATGCTCATGCATCACACATGGTGCATAACTGCTTCATGATGCATGTAACATGTTTGGTAATGTATGCAGCAGGCACTCCAGTTCAGGCAAACAACATGTCAGCAAAGGGTGCCTATTCTAGCTGAGCAGAGGCAGTGTGCACAACAAGCTCTGAATTATGGTAAAAGGGAGTCCTGCAACTGGACATGCTGTACAACGTTGTTGATGTCTGCACAATTGGAGGCCAACCCACTGGTCCCCAGGTGGAAGCAACCTGGCAGGTGGACAACAGCGCACCCCGGTGCTGCTGAGAACGCGTCCTTGAAAGTCCTGTACCGACTCAATACCGATTAAAAACCAAAAAACTCCAACAAACTAGCTTGCCAGTGCTACAGCCCGTGAGCCAAAACTTGCTGACTCGAAGCCAAACACACGCTGTGTCCTAAGCACCGGCTTGCAAACAGGAAATCCACATAACACCAGTATTTGCTACAGGGGTTGCGTACGCAGAATGGCCCTCTTGGCTGCAAAACAGCAATGGTAACATACTGCTTTGTACGCAACCGTCAAGTATGAGTCTGTGCGCGGCAGCCTAGGCATATCTCTACATGACAACTTGATTTCATTTGATACTGGTGATGGTGGCAGCCCTGCTGATGTGCTGACAGGGTGCAGCAGCTGCATGCATGCACACGTGCATGTCTCTCCTGCAGCAGCCTGATTACGCGCAGAACAGCATCCCAGCAGCAGCAGCCGGGCAGGCCGTTGCTGAATGCTATGATGCACAGGTAGCATAGCCAACGAGTTATCAGCCCTGCCTTGTTGCTTTCACATGCCAAAGCAAAGTACAGAATAGGCACAGCATACACGTGACAGCATGTCACAAGAAACAAAGCTCCAGGTCCAAAGCTTCGGCGCAAACTGATCAGAAGTAACACCATTTTGGTATCATGGTGCCCAAACTGACAGGAAGGCTGCACAGTACAACAACTATCTATGTGTAGCACATGCATCATTTGCAAACTCAAAACACCTCAGCAAACCAACATGCCGTGCTGTCCTTGCACACACAAGCCTACTAACGCTCCTACCCCAGCAATGCACAAGTGCCAACTTTTAGAACATACAACACGCAGGGCCTGCTGACATATCAGCCACAGACAGGCACAGCTCCCAACCCCAGAACACACACACACACACACACACACTGCTGCTTTGTAACAGCTTGCTCAGCTGTTGGCAGTGCCAGTGCTTTCGTGTGGCCCCGGCACTACAACACAGCTGCCACAGCAGCAGGCCTAGTTCGTGTCTCTCCATGTTTCAGCTTCAAACAACCTGCTGCAAGCTCGTGTACTGGCATGCTCAAGGCTGCTCATGTCGCACACCCTCAGCAACCAAGACACCGTGCGTTGATGCGAGGGTGTGGCATAACATAACACGCTTTCAAGCAGCAGATGCCGTCACAGCACCCCAGGCAGTAAGCTCTTATCGCAAGCCTCCCCTACATACTCCATATCACAGATGCAGCGCCCATCAGTGCATGTGCCGCGCCCGCAGGGCCGCTTGCAGGACAGCTCGGGGCACACCACCTGTGCCAGCGGGCAGCGCAGCTTGCCTGACACAAAGCCTTTGCCTGGCAGCTGCTTTGCCAGGTCTATGTGGCCCCCTGCAGTGTGGGCATACAAACACAAGAGTGGTTTTGAGCACAAACGTTTGGCGGGTGGGAGTGTGGTGAGCAAGTTTGCAGCAGCTGCCAAGGTGACATGGGTGGCAGCAAGTGCTGCGGTTGTAGCTTGCGCAAAAGCAGGTTGATATTTGCGGACGGAGGCCCCCTGATGCATCTGGCCAGGGCACGCTGCATCTTCATTGCACTGCTGCCTCTGCCTCTGCTGCTGCTGTGCAGACAACGGAGCGTGCCTGCTAGCTGTTGCTGCTCATCTTGCTGGTAAGCAGCACCAGCACACTGCTTCCAAGCACACTGACTCAACCTGAGGGCAGGCCACCACCACAGGCTGCATCACTAGCTGATGGTGCTGCTGCTGCGTGCTGCTGCCCAAGACGGCTGTGTTTAAGCTCACTCAATCTGAGGACAGTCCACCACCATAGGCTGCACCACTAGCTGCTGGTGCTGATGCTGTTGCTGTTGCTGACCCAAACCGCTGTGTTCAAACCACAATCACCCTAAGGGCAGGCCACCACCACAGGCTGCACCATCAGCTGCGCCAGCTGCTGCTGCTGCTACACAGTGCACATCTCTTTCACAAGATTACCAACTCACCCTGAGGGCAGGCCACCACCAGCGGCTCCTCTCCCGGCAGCCGGAACACCGCCTCCACTGCACCCTTGCTGCTGCAGCGCGTCTCCAGGCACATGGCTCCCCGCATGAGGCATGTTGGCTCGCTACTGCCGGGTGTCTGCATGCATGCTGGCGCCGCATCAGCTGTGCTGTAGCAGCGGGCTGTGGGGCTTCCCACTGAGCCTCCGAAGGCCCTGTGGTGGAAGAAGAAGGCCTGGTGGCGCATCGTGGACCAGCCTGCAGCGCAAAGGCAGCCAGGAAGTATAAGCTTATATATGCTTTGACACATTATGTTATGTAACTAATGTGTCAAAGCAAACATGACAGTTGACGACAGCACCAGTCGAAGGAAGGCCGCGAAACCACAAGCCCAGGTGCAGGTGGATTTCAAAGTAGGAGACACTTGCTCCAGGCGGCAGGTACAGTACTCTATCACGTCTCCTGCTGCTGCTGCTGCTGCTGCTGCTGCTGCTGCTGCTGCTGCTGTGCTTCTGTAGTGGCTGTCGCTGGTGTCACTAGCCCTGCTGCTGCTGCTGCTGTGTGAGCCACTTACTGCTTGCACTGAGGCAGGTCAGCGTGTTGCCGCGCAGCGCTGACGCGCCTGCCAGCAGGCAGCCGTCATCCACGCCCTCCACACATACACCAATGCCCTTGTAGTCGTACGTGCACTGGTCCGCTGCGGCGGCATAAAAGCATACACAAAAAGCACAGCACGCATCAGTGAAGGGTTTGATGATAGACATAAACAACGGGTAACTGAATCAGACGTGCCCAGCTGCAGCACAACAACACACAGCTGATAAGATTTGGCCGCATCACAGGTGGCTCAGCTGTGGCTGACGGCCATACACTGCATGGTGGGCACAAACCTGCCTTGCACTCATGTTGATGGCATGCTAGCGCTGACAGTGCGGGCCTCACTGTTTTCGTTCTTGGCCGGGCAGTAGTAGTTCTGCCAGGGGTTCTTGGCCATGAAGTTGGTGCAGGTGTCCATGGCCAGGTCACAGCCAGCACCCTTGCCAAACACGGGCGCTTGCGCCAGGTCCATGCGCGTCTTGTACCTGCGGGGAGGGCAGGGCAGGAGGGACGGGCATGAGCGCAAGTCAGGAGAGCAAGGCAGGAGGGATAAACAGATGCTAGAGGGGTTACATCAGTGTGTGCATGTGTGCATGTGGTATAACCGTGACAGACACCTGGTCAAAAAGGAAGCTGGTGTGAGGAGGGCAAGGCAGGAGGGCAAAGCAGGAGAGCACGGCAGGAGGGCAGGTGAGCAGAGCCAGTGAGGGGGGCGAGTTCTACAGTTTTGGGTGTTAGCTTCGCCTGCCCTGTAACAAGCCTCATTATGAATTTACGAGTGAGATGAGGAGGTCAGGCGGGGAGGGTGAGTGAGGCGTGCATGGTGCTGAGATGCTGTGACTTTGGTGGTTGTGCGTGTGTCAGCAACCCTGCCGGCTGCTTGCGTTGGCTGAGCTAACTGTCAAAGCTGAAGTAGCTGCTTGGTGCTGTGTTCTGCAGTTGCAAAGTATTGCCAACCACCAGCCATGGCTTGCAGCTCACCAGCCTGTGGCCTCCAGCAGCGTTAATGTGAAGGGCGTGATCTGCTTCGGCGCGCCGTCCTCACTGGTGGCAGGCATCATGAGCTCATGCTGCAAGCACAAGCAGCAGGCATACTTACTTTCATGCACAGCAAGTCACGCACGCATCAGGCGATGTAAGGCTGCATGCTTGTTAGGAATGTCCAGAAGATAGTGACAGATACTGCTCAGTGCAGGAGTGCCATAACAGTGTACGGCTGGATAGTGCAGCGTATGCGCACGCACAGCAACCCTGTCTGCAGCAAGTCAGTTGGCGCTGCAGCGGCCATAGCTCTGCAACTTCTTGTAGATCTGTGCGTGTTCTAGAGCTGTAGCTACAGCAGCTGTCACAACTGCGCGCTGCAGCTACAGCTGCTGCCACAACCTCGCTGTAGTTACAGCTGCTGCCACAACCACGCTCACCCCAAACAGCCGCTGCTTGAAGTGGCTGGCCAAGCTGCCCACATCAGCAGGGGCCCCAGGCAGGCTGCTGCAGCCAAAGTGCTTCTGTGCAAGTGTCCTCATTGCAGGAAAGGCGATGAACATGGCCTCTGCTGCTGTCTTGTTGCGCGCTGAGAACTCCACCTTGACCTGCTGTGCTTTCTGGTAGGGGTTCCAGGTGCCAGAGTCATAGTAGAGCGGGAACAGCTGACCGGAGAAGCCCTGCATGACAAATGATACGGAGTGTGCAAAGCATTTAGACAGTGCCATGTTGCACCGCTATACAGCCAAAGGGATTCATGCTGGGGTGGCACATTGTGCTGCGGTACGGCGCGGCGTCCTGAAACATGCGGCTGCTGCACTGCGACACATGCAACACAATAGGCGCAGCAGTGCAGCCAGCTACTCGACTGCCCTTTGCTTTAACAGCACTGTTGCCTAGCAACAGGCCGGCCAGCTAGCCAGCCAGACAACCAGCCATCTAGCCAGTTAGACAAACCAACAGCCAGACAACCAGCCAGGCAGCCAGACATACAGCTAGCCAGCCAGCGCACTCACCAAGCCATGCACAGTCTCGTGCACCAGCGTGTTCAGCAGCCGCCGCGGCGAGCTCTTCTGCGATAGCGGGCAAATGTTCATTGCTGCTGCAATGGGCCGCCCAGTCACCATATCAGTGATGCACGGCAGCGTGTAAGCCAGTGCTCCTGCCCTGCAGTCCTTTGTTTGGTTGGCAGTTACATAAAGAACCATGTCATATCCTTGGACGCCGCCGTTTGACCAGAGGTCTGATGCGTAGGCATCGTTGCAGAAGTAGTCTGCGTCGGTTACAGGCTTGGGCATACGGATGGCGTACTTGCGCGGCACGCGCACCTGCGCAGGACAGCAGGCAGCACACACCTCAAACAAACTGCTGACTGCATGGAGTTGTTGACACATGCAGCGGCTGCAGCCGCAGAGCTGCGCAAACTTTGACTATGGGTGGCAACCTGCAGCATGGACACCTGGCACACATCTTGCTGACCATCACAATCATCAAGAAGCTAGTCTGCTTGCATTCCACTCAAGGCACTATTGATTTATCTGCTTACAAGTGCTACAAACTCGTCAGGACCCCACACCTGCACAAACTTCTGTATGATGCGCACAGCACCCGGCGCCAGCTGCTCCGCGAGCCGCTTGGCCTGCTCAGGCTTGAGGTAGGTGCCCTGCAGCTGCGTGATGAGCTTAATGCGGATCGGGGATGGCTGCGCCTCCGCCATGATCTGCCGCACACGCTCGCCCTGCGGCCAGACAACAGCATGCATGTGGTGGTTGGTTGCGCAGGTGGTGGGTAGGTGGGTATGGCCGGCGTAGGGGAGCATACTTGTGTGGTGTTGCAACAGCTGGGTGCTGATGCAGATTGTGAGCCAGAGGTGAAGTATGGTGACAGTGGTGATTGGCACAAGAGGGCTTGTTTCAAGCAAGGCTGCATGTGCCAGATGACGATTGCCAGCATAGTAGGACCGCCCAGTCTGAATGCCAGGCTGCTGCCCTTACGATTACATGTTTCGACATGCTGTTGATAAGCTTGCAAAGAGAGCTGTATAAGACGTGCGTGTGCGTCTTCCTGCCTTAGTGATTGCTGACCATTGCTGCTGCAGTAAGGGCCAAGGCGTCACTGCTGGTGCATGTGTTGCTGTTGTGCAGCAGCAGTGGTGCCTACTTGGGCCATGTCCATCCTCTCCTTTGCAGCGTGTGCTGCCCTCATCATCAACTGCTTTTCTGCAAACTGCGAGTATTTCTCCTGGATTGCGGGGATGTCCATGCTGCATGCGCCTGCAGCAAGCCAGCCAGGAGTCAGTCCCACTGCAGTCCGTACATGCTGATGCCTGCTGCACACTGACGCCCGCCATGTTCAAATCAAAACGAATATAGTCGTAAGTTCACGTGATCGCACCTTCTGCGCGCCTCGCCAGGACGGTGGCAACCAGCAGGAAGTGCAGCGGGAGGATGCACATGCACCCCATTCTGTTACGGCACGTAGTAAGTTCCCGACACTATCGTCTGCCACTAGACGCTCCGAAACGGTGCACTACATCATGATGCCACCGGCCCCGCAGCGCAGGGCGAGACCGCTTGTTCCAACCAATATCATAATTAATTAATTTGTTTGCAAGCAAAGCTTCTGTTTTGTGAACGCGTCTTGGTTGCGTTGCGTTTACCAGGTGATGATGAACTCTTTCATGTGCTTTCAGCTGTGCTCCGTGTGCTGCCGATCCGTGTTCCTGCTGCAGAAAAGCACATCGTCACCAGATATATACAGTAGCAAGTGAATGTAGTTGTGCGTGCAGGCTTCTGACGGTGAATCTGTCATGTCACTCCGGCAGCTGGGGTTTTCACCGCGCACTTCCTGTTTCGGCCAGGTTTAAGGGTCAGCCTGCAAAGCTTTAGGCGCTTTGAGCGGGGTGTTGACGTAGGTATGATTCATCTGTAACAGCCCAGCTACAAAAGCGGCAACACAGATCACGCCTGCACACCATGATGAGCCTGTTGCAGCCCAGGCAGGCGCCATGCTGCACCACCACCACCACTCTTTCGGCCTGACACCGCAGCTGGTTGCCAGTGGTGTCGCTACAGCGGGCAAGCTGCAGCTGCCTCTGTTATCAGTTTTGCCAGGTTTGCGTTGCCGATGACGCCTCTGCTGCGAAGAACCATTTGAAACTGCTCACACGAACCTTGGCTCCTCTGGCTGTGGCAGGTGTCCTGCAAGCAGCAAGCAGAAAACAGCAAGCAGCGCGTAACAGCTTGCGAACACATTGCGTTCAACATGCTGCAGCACCTGCAACATTGCAAGCACAGCAGGCAGCTCCGCAGCCCTCAGCTCCTTGCTGCGTGACAATGGCAGAGGTAAGTATACGCCACCAATTGAACCGTAGAGCCGCCTTGCTAAAACAGCGTGCCAACATGACGGCTGAAACACACAAGATTGACACAGCTGAAACACCCAGGATTCATTGGCGCTGCAAGCTGCATTGCAATCCCTCCAAGGACGCGGCCTGCAGGACTCAAGTGACCCCAACGCCTGCATAATCAATTATGCTATCATTGTTTGATTGTTAATTGTTAAATAGTTATAACTCAGCGCACCTTGATTTTGGCCAGCTCCTTGGAGAATGCATCAGCAGCGCGCGCTGCCGTGTCCCTGTGCAAGCACACTTGCCGGGCCCCGACCACGTCCTGCTCCCACGCGCAGTACGGCTTGCGCGTGCAGGCCGTGGCATTGCCTGCCAGCTTGAGGCAGCTGCTGGCCTGCAGGACAGTGTTGAATTGATTCAGCGCGGGCACCGCCTGGCAGGCATTTGGCCAGGACAGCTTGCAGGAGGGGCATTTCAAATGAAGTAAACATTGTTGATTGTTCGCCAGGCTGCAGCTGGCAGCATCAGCAGCTCAACATCCCATCAGCGATGAGGCTTCTTGCTGCCTGCTGCTGTTTCAAATCATGCAACACGTAATAATACGTGTAGCATCCAGACACCTGCCGCACTGTGCCATGAGCACAGCCTCGCAGCTCACCTGCCGCACATAGCACGCTCCTGCACAGCTGCCCCACACTTGAGGGCTGAACTCATCGTAGCCCTTCCTGGTGGTGTTTAGCTTCAAGTAGTTCTGGGCACTCCAAGCTTTTGGCACACAGCTCTGCAGCCGCTTTTCAAACTGGCAGCCCGGCAGCTGGTTGCAGATGCCGGCGGGCCCTGCAACGGTTCAAGACAGCAGCAAAGCCAGATAATGCATATGATGCCGCATGCAAGGTCTGCTATTCTGCAGCGGCAGACAGCGCACCTGCCTGCTGCTGCTGTGCGTTAAGATGCCACAACCACAGTTACGCCGGCCAGCTCTGTGCAGTGCGTGGAAGTTTCGACACCAGTGCCGGACTGCTGGCCTGCATGTCAGGCCACTACGAACAACACTGCACTCGGGGCAGATGCTTTCTAGTGCGCTGTACTCCAGCATCTGACCCAGCTGGTGTTACGCCGCGCAGCGTCACCGCCCACCTGCTTCTGTTGCTGTTGCGCACTCTTTCAGGGTGGCTGCGTCAGTGCCCTTGCAGGTGAATGGCAGCGCTGTGGCCTCTCCATCAAGGATGTCGCCACCAACCCAGTTCACAAGCTGCGGGCACACCGCAAGTAGAAAGGCACACACAGCAGTTGTCACGGCTGTCTTGTGCATGCATGTTGAAGGCACTGTTGCTTGCTGGGCTGTTGCGACTTGAACGGTTTGCGTAGAGGTTGTGTGCAGCTAGCAGTGCCAGTCCAGCTGCCTGGCTTGCTGCTGTGACGTTCAGCAGCAGCAACACTGCAGTCAGCACTGAAACTGTTGAAGGCTTGCTCTCCGGGGTGTGCTGCACCGCTGGCCTGAGAGCCACAGCTCTGCTGCCCCTGCAACTTGCAGACCTTGAAGGTTGCTGTGCACACGACTGCATAACTCGACTGCCCAGCGCAACATTGTCACCCTGTCGTTGTACCACTGCTGACAGACAACACAGTGTTTGCAAGCGTGCTGCTGACCTCACCTCAAATGCATCCATGCCTACGCAGCTCTTGTTCCAGTACATGCAGCGGTTCTGCCTGTCCTTGTTGCATCGGCCTGCATCTGGGTGGCCGTTGCACACCAGGTTGCGGTCATACGCCATGACAGCCGTCCTGCAAGTGGACCCAGCCAGCATGACGCGCAGCTCAAAAGAGAACATGACAGGTGAAGCCGCTCTAAAGATGCAGCTGCTGTATGCGCTATACCCATGTTCTGTTGCATGGCTGTGCATCAAGCGCAGCTGCTGCAGTGCGCTCCAGTCGAGTAGTGCTGTGGCGTTCACAGGAGAATGTCAGCATGCGCCGATGGATTTGAGACAAGCACAAGGAGGGTCTGTGCTGTGCCGCACATTCTGCCTACCTGTGGAACACGGTGACTGGCAGGCTGCTCACTGACAGGTAGGACAGCTGGCTGGAGGTGCACACCTCGCGGACCTCGTTCCATATACATTGTGGCACATCTATGGGCGTGCCAGTCGCTGCTGGCTGCTGCCGCTGCTGCTGCTGCTGCTTCTGCTGCTGCAGCCTGCGCAATCGCTGCAGATGCCTGCTGCTGCTGCTGCTGCTGCTGCTTCTGCTGCTGCTGCCGCTGCTGCTGCTTTCACTAAGCAATGAGAGGAGCTGTTCTGGCTGCACTGTGCCCGTGTTTCTGGTTGCTTGCTGGACAGATGTTGCAGTGCTACCTGCGTATTGTTGTGTAGATGGAGTTGCAGTTTTGCATGGTGTCACAGGTTGGGGGTGTTGACACTTCTGCAGACATCTGTTCAAGATCAAGGCACCCATCACACCAGCTGCTTGCACAGGGTGCCAGTGCCTGGTGCACGGCTTGCAGACTGCACAGAAGAGCTCCCAGAACATCCAACATGTTTACCTGTGGTACAGTAACTAGTCGGCACCAGCACCAGCGCCAGCACCACTGCCAAGTTCATTGCTCCCTGCTTACGAATTATCACTGCACAGTCACATGCCTCTGTCGGTGCTGCATGGCCGATCCCAGCTACAGTACGCGGAGTTCAAAAGAAATTAAAACGTTGAGACAGACGATACGTGCGTAACGTGGTACTGCAGCTGCAGGCTGTGAAGCGGTGACATACAGAGAGAAAGTCTTCGCCACCGAGACAGCTGCCTCAAACACGCGTGGCGCTTATAATCACATATACTGTTTAACATCGCCAACAGGGTGGTGATACCTGCCAGCATGATGGGCGCAGGTTAGGGTGCATAGAACCCTTGCCAGTGCTGCTTCAATATGACCCCGGCACTCCGGCAGCCCTGCACCTTCCAGCTCACTCTCGCACCCTCCTTCGCACATTCAGCACCCACAGCTAAAATGGCCTTCGCAATGCAGACCAAGTCCACCGCTGTGGCCAGCCGCACCGCCCGTGTGCAGGTGTGCAGACTTTTGCTGCAAGCCAGGGGCCAATATTAGCTCAGCAGCTCCCAGATAAATCCGTTGTTAACTTTGCTATAAAGGGGTGCATTGATCGGGGCCTAATTGGGCTTGCTGCCATGGCGTGCCAGGACAATCGCAACTCGTAACGCTCTTGCTGCTTGCTGCCTCGCTGCATGCATGCAGGCACCCCGCCTCGCCCCTGTGGCCGCCCCTCTGCGTGCACGCAGCCTGGTGACCTTCGCTTCAGTGGTAAGGCCAGATCTGCCGGGGCAGGTTCTGACATCGACGCTGACAGCCAAGCTCACGCAGCTCTTTCGCTGCGCAGGACAAGGCGCAGGTGCTGGCTGATGTGCGTGCCATCATCTCCGAGCAGCTGGGCACTGAGGTCGAGAAGGTAACGCTTGGGCGCTGCAGCAGCCCCTTCTGACTGTTGACCTGTTGGGAACCCTGAGCTGACTGTATCCTCTCTCGTCCATTGCCTGCAGGTTGCCCCCGAGGCCAAGTTCGTTGACCTGGGCGCTGACTCCCTGGACACTGTGAGTAATTTGAGCTGCAATGGCGGCAGCACTGCAGTACTGGTGCACGAGCTCAGCCGACTGTCTAGCGCGGCTGCAGCACCAAACCAGCGTTAACGTGAACATGGGGGCTCAATTTGCCTGCTGCAGCAACAATATGCATAAACGCGGTTGTTGGACCACGTACGGTCATTGCATGGACATGTTTTAGTGCGTCTCAGCGGGACTGCGCTGCCAGCCAGTGCTGCGCTACTTGCAGGAAGCGCCAGCATCTCCCCCCACACTGCACAAACTGCAGAGCCATCAACTGATGTGTATCCTGGTTGTTGCTGGCTGCTGCTATGCAGGTGGAGATCATGATGGCTCTGGAGGAGAAGTTCGAGATCACCCTGGACGAGGAGGGTGAGTGATGCTGCATATTTTGTGCTGCAGCCCCAGCAGTGAGCTACAGCGCCCCACAACTGATTGCAGCCGTCTGCAGCGCTGCTCTGCAGCTTCAATCAACAGTGTTGTGTGTGACTATCATGTACACTGGCCGACAAGCGTGCCTCATAGTATGGTGGTTTCTTTCTGTGTTTGCTTGCTTCTGCGCAAGCTTACTGCACTGGCCTGAAAGCATGATAGGTCTGCCTCGGCAGTCGGCAGATTACTTGGCTGTAGCATTGTCAGTGGCCAGCTCTAGTGAGTGCGTTCTAAGAAGCGCATTTCTTAGGAGCCAGTTCCGGATAATCTGCTCAAGCTTGTGTGTCCCTTCATCGGGTTTGGCAGCAGTCTGGCTGTTCCTGCCAGGCGGATGGCGTGCTGAACCTACTTCATTACTGCGACCCAAACGTTCTGACTGCGTGTGTCTCTGCTGCTGCGCCTGCCGTCCCTGCTTCACTGTTTCCTTCTCTGTGCAGGTGCTGAGAAGATCAGCACTGTGCAGGAGGCCGCTGACCTCATTGCCCAGCAGGTGGCAACCAAGTAAGCAGCTTGCTTGCGCCGTTGCTGAAGCCCCTTGGAGGCTGAGCGCACAGCTGCTGCCGCTGCGTGGCCTAGCCCTACCCGCAGGTCGTGCGCAGCTGTGCTGCCAGCGCACAAAGCCAAGGATTAGCCGGGTCCCAACTTGACAGAGGTGCCAGCCTCTGGCCGGAGTTGAGACTTGTGAAGGGTGCAGCAGTGACCTGCACGTGCTGTGGCACATGCCAGTGCATTTGTGGTGCTGCTGAGCTGTGCTGGGACTGCTGTGTATGCGTGCATGCGCTGCTGTCTCTTGCAGGCTGTGCGGTGCTCCACAGGGCGCGCACAGCTGCAGCGCTTGCGCATGCCGCATCGCAGCAGACAGTTTTGGCCATGCAACAGCTGTGTGCGACTGAGACTGTTGGGTCGTATTGACGGCTGCGTGCAGCTGTTATGACTGGGAATTGATCATTCTGTGGGGATGTGCACATAGCGCATGTGTTGCCCCTCCGTTGGCGGTCGCACACGCTGCGGGTCACAGTGTCAGTTGAATTGACAAGCATGTACAGCAGAGCTGCTCTGTGAAGAGGGAAACGGGAGTGCCATGCACAGAGAGGGATGTGTACCTAGCTACTGTGTAACTCATCAAGATACGCAACCATTGGTATGCACTCTCAAGTCATATGGTGTAGGTGGTGGTGAGCAGTTGCACAGCGTCACGGCCCGTACTGGGTGCAGGCAGTACTGCAGGCGTATGAGCAAGTTGTCGAGCGAAGGGTGAATGCAGGTATCTTGATGCGTACAGCATAAAAGACTGATTACATTGTGCAGCCTGTAGTGGTGAATTGCTCGTCTGCAGAGCCTGCGCAATCAGGCTGCAATCAAGCCATGATCAGTCAGCCTGGCACCCCATCAACTTGCTGAGCTGCTGCAGCCATCGTTATAACAGGCTTAGCCATGCAGCAGGGCAACAAACGAAGTACTCAAAAAACCTTCGTTTGTACGAGGCAGAAGCCTTGGCAGACATGAAGTTGTACGGCTGCACTGCTGCATAAGTTGGGCTGTACACCACCGTGGACGCGCAGCATGCTGCCGTGGCGTGTAACATCTCGGTCGAAGCGATCTGCATCTTTACAACAACCTGATGATCGACAGGAAGCACCATAAAGCAAGTACAGTCTTTGCGTGGATGTCATTTTGCACCTTCTCGCAACTCCTCAGTCCCATGTAGTCCTTTTGAATGCGGTGTCCAAAGTGGTGCATCCTCGCAAACTTGACTGTCTTGGTTGTTTTACTGACAGCGACGTTTTGGTGATTTGTGCGTCCTCGCTGCAAACCTTTGGCGCTCCACGAGTTGTCTTCGCATCAGCCAGCCAAAGCCTTCTGCGGCGGTCTCCAGCCACCCTCTTTGGGGTGGCTGATTGCTTGTCAGCATGGACCCGGGACTGATGTTGACGCTGGCGCCAGAGCTGAGACCCTTTAGGCCTCAAGTGGAGGTGTGAGGGGCTGGCCTTCGTCTATATGTTTATTTTGTTGTCTAATGTGCCTGATATGACGGATGTGCAGCCGTTGGATGCCGTAAGCAGTCGACAAGCCATAATTCACATCGCAGCAGGTGTGAGCTGCTGCTTCCCTGTGCCTCACCCCTGTGCTGCCTTCCTGCCTGCAGGCCTATGCTAATGCAAAGATCCAACGGTTTGCATATATGTTCGCAAATAGGCTCAACCTCAACATCACCAAGGAGCAGATTGACTATGTGACAGCTGAGACCATGCACAACATGGCAGCCATGCAGGAGCCCATCCAAATGATGCCCCAGCAGAACCTGCGCTTGGTTCTGAGGCACGATTGCCTGTGAGTGCTGACGAAGTGCAATAGCGCTGCAGCAGAAAATGCATCGCACTGCGCAACCTGTACTGTACTGTAATGGTGGTGGTTGCTGCAACCAACAGTGCTTGCAGTGTTGCGCCGTCGTCTGCTGGCACCATCATTTACTTGCGCCTGCGGTGCATCTTGCATCACACTTCATACCTTGGCAGCAACAAGTCTAGCAGCTCGTCTTTGGCGATATCCAGCAAAACATCAAACATCAAGCTTGCAGGAACCACAGCAGGTGCACGCTGTGGACACCTACCGCATGTCTAAATGCACTCTGTTGCTGCTGTCCTGCAGGAGCTCTGGCTGCGGCGACAACGGGTGCAGCCTCTGCCAGTACAACCCCAGCCGCATTTGCAAGCGCAACCTGAAGCAGAAGTACCTCATTGATGACCACCTGCGCGCTAAGTGCGGCGCAGGGCTGCGCGTGGAGGTGGTGGACGAGAATGGGCAGTGCGTGTCAGAGCCTGTGCCCGACATGGAGCTGGAGGTGCGGCATTGCTGCGCATTGTTATTGTAGGGCAGGATGATGTGTGTTGTGCATGTAGTCTGGCAACTGCATTGTTGTGCATGATACACAGCTTGGTATGCTTGCATGTGACCTTCAGGACAGGGGCGGTTTCAGCATTGGTGGCGCCTGCACCAACTTGGTCGTTGATATGTTCACCTTCCACAAGCAGAGACAATGCTCAGCGAGTGTCACGCAGCGTAGGCAGCCAGCAGGGCATACCAGCCAGTTGTAACGCAGATTGGGCATGGGTGGTCTTCAGTGAACCAGTGCAGTGCTCTGCCTTCAGTGCTCATTGTCACCCTCGGCATGCTTCGTGCTGCTGCCATGCCGCTGCTGCTGCCAGGTGCACATGCTCAACGGTGAGAAGTACAAGGAGGTGTGCCCAGACAACACGCTGCTGAACAACGCCCAGCTGCGCGGCTGCATCATCCAGCCCAACCACAAGAAGCCGCTGCTGAAGCGAGAGAGCGCCATGGGCGTGGCAGAGGATACGCGCATCTTCCTGACTGTGGAGGTGCGCGTGCAGTGCAGCTGTATTCAGCCACTGCTGGCAGTCCGTGGTGGTTTGCTTGCAGCAGCTGCTATGCGTTGTGTGCTGCGCATGGGCAGGTTGCTGTCATGCAACCTACACCCAATCTCAGTGTGGCAACTGTTGATAGCGCGCGACACATCGCCTAGCTGCAACCACAAACTTGCACTGATAGTGATGATCCTTCCTGTGCTGATACTTCTCTTTGCCGCCTCCGCCCTGCACTGTTACGACCCGCAGCACGGCCAGGCGCCGCTGTCTGACCTGCAGTGCACCACCAGCAGCGAGGCGCTGCTGTGCGGCAAGGCGCCCACCTTCCGGCTGCTGGTGTGGGCCATCGACCGCGCCAGCGGCACGCCCGTGCCCAACGTCACCTACGTGGTCAGCGAGAGCTTTGTGGTGGCCACGAAGCGCGTGAAGCACGCGATTAAGAGCGACATCCCCAGCATCGGCGACCACATCAGCAAGCTGGTGCACATCGGCAAGGCCACGGTGGACAAGCTGCAGGACATCCGGCAGGCGGCGGTGGAGGAGAACCTGGACCTGGAGCTGCCTGAGGAGCTCAACCGCGTGGACAAGGTGCGTATGGGAGTGTGGGAGTCTGGGGTGGGGTGCGCAGTGTGTTGCGGGGCTGGCAGCTAGCAGCTAGCGGCTTAGGAGGGAGTTTGCCTGCAGATGTGGTTGAGGGCTTGCAGAAGCTGAAATTGATGCGTTATTGTTTCTGTGCAATTGGGCAGAGATGTTCATGGTTGTAGTGGCTTAGGTGTGAAGCGCAGTGCAGCAAGTTTTTGAGTCCAGCTTCATTGCGCCTGCCGCAGTACCTCTATCATCTGCCTGTCTGACACCATGCCTCTGCTGCCTCCCCTTTTGTTTCTTTCTTTCACCCAGGTGGGCCAGTTCCGGCAGCTGGTGGAGATGACGGAGAAGTCCAGCGACCTCAAGCACAAGCTGCGCCACCTGCTCAAGCTGTCTCCGGAGAAGTGGGAAGAGGTCTCGCAGCACGCGCTGTCAGCAGTCGTGCCAGACTTCCGGCCGCGCGTGTGGTGGTACCCCGGCATCAACGGCGCGCTGCTGTTTGCGTGCAAGAACGGCGCGGTGCTGCCGGAGCACCCCGTGGCGTATGTTACCAAGGACGGCGGCAGCGGCGTGGAGGGCGTGACGCCCATCCAGCAGGTAGACGCGTTCCTGTTCAACCTGCTGCCGAAGCTGAAGCAGCAGGCCATGCAGGACTGGTTTGCGCCGGGCCACACGGGCTGGGCGGTGTACTGGCGCGACCCGAATGACCCGCTGGCGCAGCAGATGCAGCCGGGGCCCAACGGGCCTGGCTACATGCAGCAGCTGCCGCTGGGCATCAGCGCGGCAGCAGCGCTGGGCAGTGCGGGCGCAGAGCAGATGGCAGCAGCGGTGGGCGGCATGGCGCCGTGTGCTGCACAGATGGGAGGTGGCGGGGCTGGCATGATGCCGCAAGGGATGCAAGGCGGCATGATGCAGCAGCAGGCGCAGCAGATGCAGGGCATGGTGGCTAATGGCGGCAATCAGCAGCTGGCAGCGCAGATGCAGCAGCAGCAGCCACTGCAGTACCAGCAGCAGCCGCAGCAGCAGCAGTATGCACAAGTGCCGCCGCAAGCGATGCAGCAGCAGCAACAGCTGCAGTCGCAGCAGCAGGCGCAGATGCAGGCCCAACAGCAGCAGGCTCAGATGCAGCAGCAGCAACAAGCACAGTTGCAGGCCCAGCAGCAGGCACAGGCGATGCAGCAGCAGCAGCAGCAGCAGATGCACCAGCAGGGCCAGAGCATGCTGTCAGCCCCCAAGCACCCAGCATCTGCGCCCACAACAGCCACAGCGGCTGTTGCCGCTGCTGCAGCTGCCAGCAATGCATTTGCGCCTCCTGTGCCTCCTGTGTCTGTGCCACTGCCTGGCCAGCAGCGCCACAGCGTGCCAGGCTATGGCACGGCACGCAGCCCCTTTGCAACGCAGAACCTGCAGCATACGCTGTCTGCAGCCTTCCCCACCTGGCAGGGTGGCCTGAGCCCAGGCAGTACACCAGGAGTCAGCGGTGGAGGCGCTCCACCTGGTGTGAGCGGCGGGGGCGCGCAGCCAGGTGCTGTGCAGCAGCAGCCACAGCAGCAGCAGGTTCAGCAGCAGCAGGCGCAAGCCCCAGCCAGCAATGGCAACACTTCTGCGCAGCAGCAGCAGATACAGCAGCAGCAACAGATGCAGCAGCAGCAGGCCCAGCAGCAGCAGCAGCAGCAGTATGCAATGCAGCCGCCGCAACAGCAGCAGCAGCAGCAGCAGTATGCAATGCAGCCGCCGCAACAGCAGCAGCAGCAGCAGTACGCAATGCAGCCGCCGCAACAGCAGCAGCAGCAGGCGGGTGGCCAGGGTGCAGCTGCAGCTGGTGCTGTTGCTGGCTCAGGGCCTGAGCAGTCCAAGCTTGCGCAGGCGCTGCCGAGCCTGGAGATGCTCAACACAGACGACCTGCCGCCCATCGACCGCAACAACAGCCTGTGGCCGCTGGACAGCTTCCAGCAGCAGATGCAGATGCTTGCTGAGCTGCCGAGCGTGGGTGTGGGCTCGATGCTTGCAGAGGCAGGTGTGGGCGGCGGTGCGCAGGGCCGCATGGGTGGCCCTGGCCAGCCTGGCCAGCAGATGGGTGGTGCCAATGGCTTGGATGACCAGCCTGACAGGGCGCTCAGCCTGAAGTTCAGCATGAGTTTGGATCTGGAGGAGGTCCCCAAGGAGCTGCGCAGCGGCGGCAGCGGGAACTGATGTGCAGGAGCATGGCGGTGAGGAGGGGGCTCTTGTTGGGTGTGGGGTTTCTGCGCCGGGCGCAGTCCTGTTGCAGCGAAATGTGCTGCGGCAAGTTTGTGTGCTGGGCGGCATCTGGCAGCGTGGGCGGCTGAAGTGAAGGGGGTGTTGGAGCAGCGTGAGCTGCAAATAAGGTGCTGGGCTGGGGGCGGCAACTCAATCCTTGTGTTATAGCTTTGGTGGGGCGTGTTTGGGCAGTGTCATGCGTGGGTGTCTGGGGGAGTCAAGGGGAGTTTACATGGTCACAAGACAGCTGGGTTGTTTTGCAACGCCAAGCTGTGTGGCGCATGTGCTATCGTGCCCGCTATCAATCAGGGTGGTTGGCATGTGCGGCTAGCATCATACTGATCATACCTACGGCATTGCATGTGAACTCTATCTATTGTGTGCACATTTTGTAGTCACCTTGACTGCAGTTGACTTTTACTTGCGCCCAGCTGCGGTGCTGCAAGGCACCTTACGTGGCCAAATGCATGCGGGTGGCTTGTGCAGCTGGTCGTGTGGACCCTGAACGTACAGAGCAGCTGCCAACTCGTGGCACGCAGCCCATGCTACAGGGTACTAATGACTAACACCGTGCCAGTATCTGAGGGGATGTTGTCAGGCTTGACTTGTGCTTGTGCATGCAGCGCAGCTGCCCCATGGCGGCTGCAGCAGGCCAGTGATTGCAGTGCTACTACTTGACAGCGTGTTCAAGCAGCAATGGCTGCGAAAGCGCTGCAACATGAACAATAGGTTCCAGTATCAGTTATTGAGCAAGCAGCTGTGATGCTGTTGATTAGGTGTTGGTATCAGCTGGTAACGTATGTGTTGGTGGCAGCAGTGACATATTTGGAGGCTACGTTGTTCTGTTGCTAACGATAAATAACAGAACCAATGCAATTTACTCATGCCATGTACAGATCCGTCTATCCGTTCTTCAGGCAGCGGCACGCCCAGAGAAGTATGTGCTGAAACTGGCTGTGCTGGGTTACGGCTGCTGAGACCACTTATGCCCGAAGGGCATGAAAAAAACGCTTCTTGTTATTCTAAACGTTTTACCATTGAGTAGCCGACCAGCTGTCCTGCGCACGGTACTTCTTCCGGCACGTTCCGCGAGCAAGACTTCTGCAGCATTTCTTGCCTTTGCCGCAGTATTAAATATTCAAATTTTTATCAATGAAACATTTCAAGGTGGCATCGGGGCTTTGTTCGTGCAGCTGCACTTGCACGGAACCACCTGGGAAGAGCCTGGGAAGTGGAAGTGTTAGGTGCGTATTCTTTCATTTGCGGCATATAAGGGACATCTGCTCCCTGTCAGCGAAACAAGTATACATTTGCAGTCTTTCAATCATACCAGACTATTTCAACTCGTTCATCAACGTGCAAGCGATCCACCACAGCGCGCCACAGTTCAATCAGCGCACTTCGACACGAAAGGAAAGCGTTTCAAGCGCATAGGTGTTTTGCTTACATACAAAAGCGTTGAGGAGAGTTCAACCTGGTTCAGTAGACTGGCAACTATCAGCAGCACCAGCAGCAGGACAGCAGCAACCAAACATCACCCAGGCAACATTCTGCATGATGGGCCAAAGAGGGAGATCGGATGAGGAGATTGTGCTTTTCTTCAAAGTGTTTCCATGCAACAAGGTGAGCGACGCGCAAGTTGTGGTCAGTGGGACGTATTGCCTGGCACTGTTTGTGTGGCATTGGTCACCTTGGTCACTTACGTCAGTCTCTCACTCACGCATTCTGCATGATATGGTTGCAGGAGTACAATCACGACTTTGCAGCATGTTTCAACACTCACCCCGGCGACAAGGCGAGGAGGAGGTGCCTGCTGCAGCACAGCTACAGCGCAAAGATGTGCCCTGAGATGAAGAACGTGAGTTGATACTATCACAGTAGTTGAAGCAGCAAGCAACCTTCCTATGTCGCAGCACGGTGTTGGTTGACGGACCGTATTCCGGAGCCCGCGATGAACACAGCGCCTACTTTGCCAGATGAATGAGGTGCTGGTTTACGCTTCTACGCTTTCTTAGCCCGTTTAGTCCTCTGCGACCGACTTTGACTGACTCCTGGTTGCTTCTGCTTCCCTGCCTGTCGTCCTCTGCTGCTCTGCTTCCCTCTGCAGAGTGGCAACTGCCCCAGAGGCGATGCCTGCCACATGACGCACAGCCTGTACGAGTACTGGCTTCACCCTCAGCGCTACCGCACCAAGATGTGCAAAGATGCCAGAGGCTGCAACAGGCCGTTCTGGTGAGCACTCAGCTGACAGCTGCAAGTGAGCAAGGCAGAAACAAGAACGTGGTGGACATTTGGCAGTGCAGCGTTGCTCCTGCAGTGCAAGTTTCCGGAACACACCATATCTTCCAGTCGCTGTGCTTCCTGCAGTGCAGTGCAGGCAGAACATAGGCAAGGCTGTGTCTGCGGCAGACCTATAGGTGATAGCTAACACAGCACATGTTACGACACAACACAACTGCATGCCAGCTTGGCCAGCTCACAACACTATCCCAAAAACAACACCCTTGGCTGACTTCCCTCGCCCTGTGCCACTGCACTGCTCTGCGGCACCCTTCTACCTCTGCACAGCTTCTTCGCCCACCACGAGTCTGAGATCCGCCCGCCATCAGCAGCACCCCAGCCCCTGCCATCCTTCTCAGCCATCCTTGCCAAGACAGGCGGCGAAGCCAGCAGCACCATGGCAGCAGCCGTGGCAGCAGCAGCGGACGCAGCTGGGTGCAGCCAAGGACTGCTGTGCCAGCCGCACCTGCCGCAAATGAATGTGCCGGCGCCGCCCACACCCATGAAGCATGCAGACCCAGCAGCACAGCAGGTGCTGCTGAGGCAGCTCTCCCCGCCGCAGCAGCAGCTGCAGCAGCAGGTGCTTGGCCTGAGCTTCGACAACGGCAGCAGCAGCAGCAGCCTGTTCCGCGGCTGTAACGACGTGATCGACGCAGCAGCGCTGCTCATGCCTATGCAGCTGAGAGATGCCAGCAACCGCTGCAGCTTTGAGTACAGCATCAGCGAGCCAGGAGACAGCAACAGCAACAGCAACAGCAGCAATGTGCTGCCAGTGCTCGAGCTGCCTCCTGGCTTGGCCTGCCCTTACCCAGCAAACAACAGCATGGCTTGCGGCAGCAACAACAGCCCAGGGTCTTTTACAGTGGCATACATGGCTGACTCAGTCTCCCCGGTGCCTCCTCTGTTCATGCAGGGCGGCATCGGCGGCTGCATGCCTGCACAGCAGCAGCAGCAGCAGCAGCAGCAGCAGTTCCTGCCCGCAGCTGGTGCCAGCAGCGGCGTGTATCGGCCCCAGCAGCAGCAGCAGCAGCAGCAGCAGCTGGCAAACATGGACCCTATTGCGCTGTCAGCCATGCTGCAGCGCATGAGTGTCACATCGCCAGACATGCAGCTGCAGCAGCTGCAGGTGCCTGTCAGCCAACCAACTCAGCCTGCACTCAGCTCTCCAGCACAATTGCTGCAGCAGCAGCAGCAGGTCTTGATGATGCCTCAGCAGCAGCAGCAGCTTCTGCAGCTGGTGTCTGCGCCGCCCGCAGCACTGGCAGCACCTTCTGTCCAGATGCCAGCCGCAGCCAGTGGTGTGCGGCCCCAGCTGCTACTGCCTGGTGCTGCTGGTGTTGGTGGTGGTTTGATGCATGTGGCCAGCCCATATGGCCTGCAGCAGCAGCAGCAGCTGCAGCTGCCAGCGACTGGAGGCTTTGATGTGTCCGCCTTTTGTGGACAGCACTACACTCTGCAGCAGCTGCAGTGGTGAGCAACACTATCGGATTTTGTAGCGGTCACATACAGCAGACATCGGCTGGTCTTGTGTCTATACAGGCTCTGTGCTGTGTACAGTGCGTCACGGACGCTACACATTTGGTGTGAAAGAAGGCATGACAGAGCTGCATCATGCAGCTGGACAGCAGTCGTTGGCTGCATTTGGGTTATGTCTGGTCCTTCATAGAAGGTGTTTGTTGTGCAGCAGCTAGGAGAGTCCCCATGGTCTGCAAGGCCTTTCAGGGACTGCAAAAGAGCTGTGATGCATGCAGGCTGTTCCAGTAACGGGATGCCTCCCGGTGGTTTGGACAGGGTCGGTGTTGCTGTGGAAAGCGGCCAGAACAGTGTTGGCGTGATGGTGCGGTGCGTGATGTTTCTGGTGTGGTGTTGAAGTTTCCGGGCAGCCGATTCACAAAGAAAGCACACAGGTGCTGCATGCGACAGGGTTTGGATGCGCCTGACAAGGCGCCATTCAAGAAGTGTTTGCAGCAGCATGTTTCAGGTCTGGCATGGTTATAACATAGTTATCACACAGTTATGGTGCAGCGGTGAGGAAAGCGCGCTATCTGGTTGCTGCATGTGTGTGCTTCTGGGGTCAGCCAAACACAATGATGCCTGCAATTGCAGAGGAACGGTGCTAGCGCGTGGAGGTGCTGTGCCTTCATACGGCAGGTGCGGATTCTCTGGTTTGGTCTGTCCCTCCTTCTGTTGTGAGCTTCGGCTGGGGGTTCGGTATGGGTGTCACAATCGCTTGAATACGTGGTTGCAAGTTTAGTTTCTATGCTATGCTGTCATCTTCGTCTCCAGGTCTGCACCAGCTAATCCATGCTACTTCAGTGCCTTGGTATGTGTACCTGCGGGCAGCGGAGACGAGCTTACTCCAGGGTGTGGCCATGGTGTGTTATTGGCTTGGCGTTGCTTGCATATGGAGTGCCTCCCATCTGTGGGCAAGCAGTGATAAGCAGTGTTGCCCTAGCTTGCAGAGTTGGGGTAAAGCTTAGCCATCCAACTCATGTGTGTGATGAGTGGGATGTTCATCCTTATTTCACAGACCTAAAGAGGTTATAGTTGGCGTGTGTCTTGCTGTTCCAAACGCAATTACAGGCCTTGTACGCTGAGGTTGTTCTCTAGTAGAGGATTCCAGCCTTCTTATTGCCACTGATAGCTTGCCTGGTGGTGTCTGGTTGAATCTCGTGGAGTTCTGTTGAAACTATGACAGCGGTTGTGCAAGCCTTGCGCTGACTGCTGTCATGCCTAGGTGCTGTCCTGCCGCGTCAGCTGTGCGATCGAGGTTGGCGAGTCCTCAGCTGTTTTGACAGCCTCCGTTGCTGGTTTTGTGCATGTGCTGCATTTAGTTGAGAGGTTGGCCGGGGTTGTGCAGAGGGTTCACGTTGCGGCTGCACTCAATCAATCTCGTTGACAATGCTTGGCAGATGAACCGCCTGCTTGGAGACACAGTAGGATTGACCTTTTGCTGCCACCACAGTGTGCTGTTCAGTGGGCTACACATGCTTGTAAGAACTGCTGGTATATGATTGGATAATGGACTTGGCTGTGTTTTGTGCGCTGTCTTTGCGCAGACAGTTGCACATCCAGCATTGCATGTACTGTTATGCTGTTCACAGCAGGAAGTGACAGCAGACACACGCACTTATATGCAGGTCAGAATGCACCCTCAGGCTGCGACTGCCTGCCCAGTAGTACCTTGCGAAGCGCTTGAGAGCTGCTTGCTAAGACAAGTGCGCCAGCACCAGCCATGTGTTGGTGCTGCGCTTGCTCTGCATGGCGGTAGACAAACTTATGTGCATGCATTCTGCGTAGTGTTGCCCACATCAGCATTGAGTTTGGCTAGTCACATGAAGCACTGCTGCCATGGCTCCACTGGGCCGTGACAACTTGCGTTGCAGATTGCTGTCTATTTCAGCTGCCAGGCAGAACGGAACGAGTCCAACTGCTGTTGCAAAGTCAGCCGACGGGACTTCCAAACAGTCTGCCAGCAGCTTGCAGTGCACTTGATGAGAAGTTCTGGATGCAGCGCAGTGCTTTTTGAGCATGGCGCCTGGACCACGCGTGCTGCTGCTGGTTGAGATGGTGTCTGTTGCTGTTGCAGCCACATCATGCACATCGATGATATCAGGCTTTCGGTTCTGTTGTTCTTGACAGGCTGTGACTGCCTGTTGGCCTCTGCTACCAGACCATTGCGTCGCGAGGCTTGATTTTGCCTGCTGAGCATTTGTGTTGGTGATGCGGAGGCATGGCAGCGCGGTTTCTGCCACGGGATGTAGCACCATGCACGGCTACATGTTGTGCCTAGCCTTTGCAACTGATCAGATCTCTGTGTTGATTTGCCATCAGTGTTGTTTGGCAGCCTTCTGCTGCGGTAACACCTTGCGCACAGGCCTTTGTGAAGAACACATGACCTCCTTGAATCCTTGAATGCAGCAATCCACAAAGGGCCGACTCAGTGCTGAGCGGCACAGCAGCCAGCCCAGAGGGTAGTTACAGAGAAACTGGACTTCATTGAAGAGTGCCTTCAGGCTCAGCGCAGTTACAACACGATACAGGGAGCCACACAGCCTGCAGGCGTCTTGACAGCTTCAGATGTTGCAAGTCGAGGCAGGCCATGATGCTCACTGCACCACACGGCCGGGCATAGCCGTCAGCCTGTTAGACAGCTTAAGATCCACCACGTGGTGCACCCTTCAACAGCAACAACATGCAGTGCCAGGCATTCCACACGCTGCAGGCTCTGACCTGTCTTTTTGATCACACTTTCTGCATCACACATGTATAAATTCGTTCTTGTACATGTGTACAGTCCCTTACATGATCTGGGTGCAATGCCTGCGACTGTGTCACGCTGCGTCTCAACAAATGCTCAGATCAGGCTGACACACAAGGCCTGCGATGCCCAAAAATCACGCAGCTGTACACCACGCTGCTGTAGGTGACATGCTCACAGAGCTGCTTATTGCACTGGAGCAAGTGCTGCCAGGCAGCTGTATGTACACCGATACAACCTAAATAACTGTCATTTAACCAAAGTAACAACAGACGCACTCAACTGGAGTGCGGCCACCAGTCAGTGCCAGCAGGCCACACGCGAGCATATGTACCGGCATAAAAGCCTAAAGGTAAACCTGCCTTTGCATCATGTCAAAAGAACTGCAATGCCTCCTGCCAATGCTGCCATAGCGCTGAAAGCCGCTGGCGTAACTACTGTGTGCATTATGCAGTGCGGCGATTGATCATTTGCAATGACATGTGTTCGACATGCCTGCAAAGCGCCATTAATTCAGACCGTCCTGCACACTACCTACGTATGCGCATCATGCGTGCGATGCTACCTGATCCTATACCTTGAAATGCGCAAGCAACAATGATGCGTAACGTCGGCACAGTGTGCCACTGCAATTCACAGAGCCCTGTGGCAAAGAATAGCAGGGGCCTGCAGCCTCGAGCAGCTTTGCACACAGCCGCTTTCATGCTGCACTGACACATGCCGCGACTCGACAATGTGTAAAAACGTGCATCTCACTTTGAAAGCCCCATAACAACACCCCCCAGCTCACCAGACACGCACCAAGACCTGTGATCGTACATACAAAGGAAGCGTCTTCTGATACATACATGCGTGGATGCAAACAAAGCTGGCGCGCCAACAACAACAGTACGCGCAGCTACAACTCAACCGTGCCTGTCTCAAACCGGCACACAACACACACAGCGCCTGTCCTGCCTTGTACCGTACAACAGCACCATCTGCATGCTTCAAACTAGCTCCAAACCCACCAGCACGATCGCTAGCTGCAACTGCATCACCCTCCAAGCCTGCTGCTGTCGCCCTGTGGCTGATCATCAGAAAAGTAAATCTGCTTCAACATCACCGGCCCCCGGCCAGACACCAGCCGCGCCGCATTTGCAGCAGCCGCCGCCGCCGCTGCCGCTGCCTGCATCCCTGCAGTTTGCTCCTCGCGCTGCCCCACCTCGAGCACAACCTTACTGGCGTCTTTTGCGCTCGCTGCTGCTGCTGCTGTTGCTGCCTCAGAGCCCAGCAGGCTGCCTATGCTAGGCACGCTGCAGCGAAATTTGGGGCTGCGGGGCATGGCCCAGCTGCCGTATGCTCCCTTGTTGGTGAGGCGCAGCCGCAGACCCTCACAGTCTTTTCGGTTGTCCACGTCCACGCACTCGCCCTGCAGCAGCAGCAGCAGCAGCAGTGGCGGCGGTGCATGCGGGGAATGGTTGAGCATGATGCAGCTTGGTGGTGCAACAGCACAGTGCATCGCCCTATGCAGCATCGACGCTCTCAACCTTCAAGCCCAGCAAACTGGCTCATGCACTAACCCCTGCGACGGTCTTGCAACCCCCCACAGCAGCAGTTGCCCATCCGTTAACATAACAAACTGTAGCAGTACGAGCATCATCTCATCAAACCACATCGCCGCGCCCGCACCATGTACTCCTGCACGCTGGAGTAGATGTCCATCTATCAGTACATCCAATCAAGATTTGAAATAGATACATGAATGCAACAGATATATATATGAAGCGCCGGCGCACCATGTACTCCTGCACGCTGGAGCCGAAGTTGTCCTGCGCATACAGCCGGGGGGTGCACAGCCCGCTAGAAGAGCGGCGGCAGAAGGACAGCGCGCCACACGCCTCAGGGCCCGTCGTGCGGTTGCACAGCATGGCCTGCGCCAGGCAGCAGCAGCAGCAGCAGCAGCAGCAGCAGCGTTGACACGGGTCCCTAGCAAGCACAGTTTTCTTCTGCCACATGCAGCCATGCTTGCACCGCGCGCACCAGCAAACTGATCTCATGCACACTCTTCCCACACATCAACCATCGTACGACAAGCGCCAGCACCCCAAGCTCTTTGGCAAGCACGCTTTTGCAAGCACATTGTATTCATTTTTAGTTTCAATATATCCACGCACCTGCCGCATCCAGCATGCGCCGTCACAGGACCCCACAGCAGAGGGCTCCGCCAGTGCTACCTCAAATGTGAACTTCTTCATGGCGGCCCTGTCCAGCCCCTGCACGTGCCGCGACAGACACATGCCGGGAAGCCGCCCGTCATCGCTGCTGCTGCTGCTGCTGCTGCTGTCGGCACTGGCTGGGATGACAACACAGTCCTTTGAAGCGGCGCAGGCGGCTGCAGGCAAGGCAGCACGGCAAGCACGCAACGGCAGCCAGGCAGGCAACGGCAGGCAAAGGCGGGAGGTGTGTAAGAGGGTTGCATTATGCACTAGGCATGCCATGGAGAGCTGGTGCACACAGGGGGTGCTCAGCCTGCTGCTTTTTGCTTTTTAGTTGGATGGCCATCATGGTCGCTGAGCAGTGCACTGCGCTGCAAAGGGGCACAAAGCTAACATCAGCTTTACCACCAAGCCCGCCATACTGTTGTTTCATTGCTGGCACCTTCAAAGCGTTGCAACAATCTGTCAAGTGCTGCAACGCTTCAAGCTCAAGCTGCACCGCAGCTCTGATTCAAGCAGCATCACTGCTACAACTGCAGCCATACCGCTGCAAATGCAGTCACCGCTGGAACTGCCAACTTGCCGCTGGAACTGCTGACATACTGCTGCAAATGCCAACACACTGCTGTACCGCCACTCGCCACGGCTGGGCATGCGCATGCAGGACAGCAGTACCTGCTCAGCAGGCAAGTGATCCGAACTGTGTTGCGAGCAGTGATGGCCAGTCAGTTCAAGAATCAAAACCCAAGGCACTCACCAAGGCTGGGCATGCGCATGCAGGACAGCAGCGCGTGCGCCTTGCTGCCGGGGCAGTGCAGCGCCAGCGGCGCCTGCAGCGGGTTGCTGTATGCGCTGCGAGTAAAGATGTAATTCTCCAGCAGATCAGTGCTCGTGCACATCACTCGAGGCCTGCGCGGCGCCGCCGCTGCTGCTGCTGCTGCTGGCTTGGCTGCTGGCTTGGCTCCGCTGCTGCTGGCCTGGGGTGCAGGCTTGTTGGCACTGCTGCTGCTGCTGCCGCTGCTGGGACTAGCTGCAGCTGACATGAAAGCGTCCTGTGACAGCCGCCGAGGTGATTGGCTGTCAAAGGTCAGCTGCTCGCGCAGCTGCTGCTGCAGCTGCTTGCGTTGCCGGCTGATTTGGCTGCTGAATGCATCTACCTCGCTGCCTGCCTGCAGCTGGGATGCAGCCCAGGCTTCAAGCAGTGGCAGTGCCTGCTGCTGCTGCTGCTGCTGATCTGGTATGCTGCTGTCTGCTCCTCCTGCGGCCATGTTGGACTTGCTGCTGCTTTTGCTGCTGCTACTGCTGCTGCTGCTGCCTGTCTTGCCCCCAATGATGCTCAGGATGTCATCAAAGTACACACATCTGTGGGCTGAGTCAGCACGGCACGAGCCGGCTGTGGTGTGCTGCCCACACACCGTCTCCCTGTCATATGTCATCAGCAAAAACCTGTTACAAAAACACAAGCGCAGCAGGGTCAGAAGCAGCACGTACGCAGCATACATACGTCCTGCAGAATGATTGTCCAGCAACTGCTCAAGGCAGCCGCCCCACCAGACAAGCTGTCACAGCTTATTGCAGCGCATCTTGTCAAACAGCTCTGCGTGTGATTAGGCGCTTCACATAATGCCTTCAGCAGCTGTGTGCGCTGTACCCTTTAGATAGATGTGGGCTGCACCCGCAGGCATTGCTATGAAACCCTACCCGCTCAGTGCTGCTGCAGTCACAAGCAGCATTTCTGGCAGCTGCAGAGCTGCTGCTGCGCCCCGCGAAAGCCTCCCATGCAACTCACCACAAGTAAGCCGAGCCTGGTCTGGCGTTGATAGCGTACATGATGTTGACAGCGTCCTCTGCATCGCAGACCTTCTCCTCTGGGTTCCAATAGCACTGCGGGACCACCTGCACGCGCTTGCTGGCTGCATCTCTCGCTGACCTCGCAGATTCTGCGGTGTTTAGCGCACCCAGCAGAGATCGAAGCTGCGCTGCCCCAGCAGCAGGATTGTCAGGCCCTCCCACGCGATTCTCTGCATCACACCAAGCAGGCAGCGTCCAGCAAGCTTTCAAAGCGTGCACATGAGATCATTTGCAACTATACAACGTATCTTCCCGCAGCGACACGGCTGAAGCAGCAGGGAAAGGCAGATGACGTGCCCAAGCTTACCTGCTGAGTGCGCAGCCACTGAAAGCACCGACGCGATTATCAAAATAGCTAAGGTGTGGAGGATGCTGCACTGGCAGCGCCGAGGCTGCCGCACACAAGCTGTGGGCATGACAGCAGCACCCCCGGCCCTAGCAAGCCTCCATGCCGCAATGTCCGGTTGAAAACAGGCAAAAAAGTAGATTGCCGGCCCTGTTGTTTAAGCTAAGTGGGTCGCGGCGCCAGCAGTGGTGATCCCGGGACGCGGCCTTGTTATGAGAGGTGAAGGCGTGATGTACGATGAGCTTGTACCTGCGCTCAGACACGCATGCCGGGGAGTTGAGTTCAACTCCTTTCACTTATGCATGTCCGATGCCGTGCCAAGTAAGTGTCACCGGAAGCTTGTCGGGTGTGGCTTCGCTGCAGCTGTGTCTGCTGTGCACAGGCGGGTTACTCTACTATGGGAGCACGCACGTGGACTTGTGACGCAGCAGTTGTTGAGCAGATCATGCATCCAGCGGATATACGTCTCGATTGAAGCACGGCCTGGTGCTTGCACGCTTGCAAAAGCACAAGGCGCTCAACTGCCAAACCACCAAACCACCAAGTCCAAGGATGTTTCAGAAGGCAAGCATGGGATGCAGCGTGGTGCCCCTACTGCCCCTACTGCGACTGCCTGGCTGCCGTTAATCGCACATATATTTATGCTACAAGCTTCGTGTACCTTCCCGCCAACAGGCTGTGGCCCACTGCTGCTGTGGCCTACTTCTTGCGGCGTGCAGATGGCACCAGCAAGAAGGCGCCGCCAGCTGATCCCGGCCGCTGCTGCTGCGATTGCTGCTGCTGTTGCAGTGACTGCTGCTGTGACAGCTGCGTAAGCAGCGATGAGCGTCGCGCTGGTTGCTGCTGTGACTGCTGTTGTGACAGCTGCGCAAGCAGTGATGGGCGCTGCTGCTGCTGCTGCTGCTGCTGTGAAGATTGAGATGGCTGCTGTGATAGGTGCGCCAGCAGAGGAGACGGCTGCTGCTGCTGCTGCTGCTGCTGTTGCCGCCAGAGAGGCTGGCTTGCAGGCCGCTGTGACAGCTGTGCCAGCAGCGATGAGCCAGGCAGCTGTTGCTGCTGCTGCTGCTGCTGCTGCTGCTGGCTGCCACGCCATTGTCGCTGCGACAACTGCGACAGCAGCAGGGAACCACCCACCAACTGCTGCTGCTGCTGCTGCCCTTGGCTCTGCTGCTGCAACTGCTGCTGGCTGTCAGTGTGCCGCTGCTTCTGCTTCTTGTGCTGCTTGTCCTTGTATGACTTCGCACCACCACTCTGCTGCTGCTGCTGTTGCTGGCTGCCAGCAACTGCTGCACCTGCAGCTGCCTGCACACCTGGCCTACGATCAGTCATCCCTACATCAGCAGCACCTGCTGCAGCTGCGTCATCACCTGCTGCTCGCCACTCATCTGCCAGTGCCAGCCACCGCTGCTGCGCCTCTGCTGACATAGACAGCGCGAGCAGTCCAGGTGGCACACGCATCATGGCTGCTGCTGCTTTGCCACCCAGCGAACCAGCAACAACACCAGCAGCAGCAGCAGGTGTTGTGGCGTATGCAGCGCCGCCTGCTGGGGTTTGCGGTTTAGGCACCAACCTTGGCTGCACATCCAGCCATTCCCTGCCTGGCTGCTCGAGCACTAGGCCATGCAGAGCACAGTAGCTTGGCAAAACCCTGCATGGCGGCGGCTCACGCCCTGAACCCCTCTGCTGCTGCTGCTGCTGCTGCTGCGGTGTGGTGCCAGGCAGCTGCTCTGTCTGCTGCTGTGTTCCTGGAGTTGGCACACCTGCTGCTGCTGCTGCTGCCGCAGGGCTGCTGTGACCAGCAGGAAGCACGCTGCGCTGCCCTTCAGTGCCACCTGCAGCTGGTGCCAGGCCTTGCAGCCCCTGCGGGTCCCATGCCCCGGGGCCCGCAGGCTGCACAGCATACCGCAGCACACCTGCTGTACCGTTTGCTGCTGGATCTGCTGTACCGCCTGCGGCACCACCTGATGCTGCACCTGCAGCAGCGTGTTCAACCCTACCACCTTGGGAAGCCTGACCTGCATCTGCAGCAGGTGCAATGGCTGGTGGCATGTCTTGCCAGGTGTCCTGGCACAGCAGTTTCAGCGGGCGCAGCTGAAGGGGCGGCAGCTGCTGCTGCCGCTGCTGCTGTCCCCGCACAGCTGTACCATGGGCACTGCCAGCAGCGGCAGCTGCTGCAGCACTGGCCTGCTGCTGCTGCTGCTGCTGCTGCTGCTGCTGTTGTAGCGCCTGCACTGCGGCCAAAAGGGGTTGCAGGCCAGCGGCGGAGATCGTACCACCAGCAGTGGTAGCAGTGCTGTTGCCTCCTGAAGCCTGCTGCTGCTGCTGCTGCTGCCCTGACTGATCTGCCATGCTGTGCCCGTCAAGCTGCATGCCATCTGCCCCTGCTGCTGCTGCGGCTGCTGCTGCTGCTGCCGCCGCCTCCTGCTGCCGCCGGCCAGCCGCCAGCAGCTGTGCAGCCAGACGCAGGTGGCCCTCCCCAAGCTGCTGCTGCAGCAGCTGCTGCAGCTCAGCAGCACTCACACCAACGTCAACAGCAGCAGCAGCAGCAGCAGCAGGTGGCGCCCCTGCAGCACCTGCAGCTTGTTCCAGCCGCTGCTGCTGCTGCTGCTGTGCTCGCAGCTGGCGCAGGCGTGTCAGCCGGCTCTCAGCTGCAGTGCCGCTGCCGCCACGCCTGCCGCGCCTGCCTGCCCTTCCCCGGCCCGCCCCACGCCCTGCTGCCTCTGCTGCACTAAGTCTCAAATGCTGCACTGCTTGTTCTTCCTGATCTTCATCCGACATTTGCTGCTGTTCTGCATAATCTTCCGAGCCAACTGCAGCATCTCCCTGCAGCTGCCGCTTCTGCCCCCTACCAGTGGCAGCAGCAGCAGCAGCACCAGCAGCTCTCTGCCTGGTGTTGCGTGTCGGCTGCTGCCGGCACCTCAGCAGCAGCAGCTGGTGCTGCAGCTCTAGCAGGGTGAGGGGAGTGCCGCTGCTGCGCTGCAGTAGCTGCTGAACATGTGACTGCAGGCCAGCTGCAGCTTGCTGCAATGCATTAGCTGCTGTGCCTTCTGAGCTGGTCCCTGCTGCTGCTGCTGCTGCTGCTGCTGCTGTGTGGTCAGGCAGCACAGCGCTCCACAGGCACGACTCAGGCAGCAAACTACCGCCGCTAGCAGCAGCAGCAGCAGCAGCAGCTGGATGCTGGGCTGCTGCTGCCTTGGCTGCTGGCAGAGGCCAACGGCATGTGCTTGCCACATCAGATTGCACACCTAGCACGCCTTCTCGCTCCTCCTCCTGCTGCTGCTGCTGCTGCTGCTGCTGCTGCGGGCTGCACGAGGGACCCAGCAGCTGCAGCACTGCTGCTGTGTGTGCCTGAAGCTGCACCAGCTGCCTGTCAAGCTGCTGCTTCTCCCTGGCAGCTGCAGCGCCTGCGTGAGTGGCCTTGGCTGCTGCTGCTGCTGCCGCTGCTGTCTGTCGCGGCTCAAGTGCATCATCTAGCCAGGCCTCTAAGGCAGCAAAATCACGGTCAGCAGGAGGCAAACCCTCTAGGGCTGCTGCTGCTGCTGCTGCTGCTGCTGTGTTGTGGGCTTCACTAACAGCCACCTGCTGCTGCTGGTGTTGCTGCAACTGTTGGTTGGCTGCCAGTCCCCTGGCAGTTGTTGCTGGCATTAGCTGCAGCACTGGCTTGAGCTGCTGATGCCTGCTTGCAGTTGCAGCTGCAGCGGCCCCTGCTGCAGCCTGTGCACTGCTGCTAGCAGCAGCAGCAGCAGCAGCAGCAGCAGTGCCAGCTTGGGCAGCTACTGCTGCCTTGCCTTGTGTTGCGAGCTTGACCTGCTGCGAGGTGCACAACTGCAGCAACAGATCTCCATCCATGTTGCAGCGCAGCAGCAGGGCTCGGGCTAGGCCACCGGACCAGCACCAGGGTATAGCGCACAGCGCTAAGCCCTGGGTATCTGGCGCTGCCGCCATCAGGTTTAGGGCTTGGCTGGCTGCTGCTGCTTTGGCGGCATCGAGAGCAGCACCGGTTTGCAGTGCCAGCTCTGCCGCAAATCTGCAGCAGGGCAGACAAATGGTGTCATGCACAGTGAAGTAAACAAAAGGCGTAAAGAGATATGCGACGGGGTCAGGAATATGTTATTTTGACAGCCAGCCCTGGTCGGAGCAGAGTCTTATCCACTTGCCAATGCACACCGAGTGTTGTGAGGTAGGTAAGCTGTCACATCCCAGAAACTCAAGTAACATCCGTTTTGCTGCTGCTGCAAGGAACGTCTGCCTCTGCTTGTTCAGTGTCCTGCTGAGCAGCAAGCTGCAGGGCATCCTCAAGCTCCATCCGCTCACCTGCTGTCTCCTGCCATTGCACCCTGAGTGTGCTGCAACACACCTGCCATACAGTTGAAAGGCGAATGCGCCTCGATAGCTTATACTCTCAAGCTTCATCCACTCACCTGCTGTCTCCTCGCACAGCTACTGCTGCTGCCCGCGCCTGCTGCAGCTGCCGCAGCTGCTCAGCAGCAGCAGCAGCCCTCAGCGGTGCAGCCAGCAGCCTGCCTGTGCCTGCTGTGGTGACTTGCAGCACAGCAGGCAGCTGCCAGCCGCCAAGCGGCGAATGAGCAGCGGCAGCAGCAGGCCGCAACACTGCAAAGCGCTGCTGCTGCTGGGAGTGGAGGCCTGCTGCTGCTGCTGCTGATGCTGCTGCTGAGACGCCGAGTGCCAGCTTCTGCATGCCGTCTGTTACAAACCCCAGAGCAGCTGAGCCTGGCACCTGACCGGCAGCAGCACTACTGCTGCTGCTGGCACAAGCCCCACCACCAGCAGCAGCACCAGCAGCAGCAGCACTTCTACTGGTCAACCTGCGCTGCAGCCGGCTGGTCTGTGCTGTGAGTGCTGCTGCTGCTGCCCTGGCATCCACAGCCACAGGGTTTGGCTGCAACGCATCTGGTGTGCGCAGCCTGAAGTTCACACTGTGAACTTCGCCAGTGTTCACAGCGCCGTACACAATCGTCCCGCACACATCACAGTGCTCAGGCTGGTCATATTCTTCCTGCTCATACGCTGCTGCCGCTGCTGCCGTCGCCGCTGCTGCTGCTGCTGCTGCTGCAGCAGCTGTACGAGCACCAGCAGTGTGCAGCTGCGGCATGCCTTCTACCTGCTGTTTCTGTTGCTGCTGCTGCTGCTGCTGCTGCTGCTGGGATTGCAACTTATTCTGCTGCTGTAAAGCATCACTTTGCCGCTGCTGCTGTTCCATGGCATCTAGCAGCCCCATCACCCCTGGGTCTGCCACCTGGCTGGCCTCAGTTCCTGCAAGCAAGCTCATTCCTGCAAGGCCCCACAGAGAGCCGGTAAACCCTGCCCCTGCACTGCCGCTAAACCCTGCCTGACTAGCAAACCCTAGCTGGCTGTCTGGAGCTAACATCTGGCTGGGGTATAGGCTGGCATCTGCAAACCCTAGGCGGCCCCTGGGGCGGCCACTGCCCCCTGCTGCTGCTGCTGCTGCTGCTGCTGCTGTGTCAGGTGTCGGGCCGGCAGCAAGGTGGCTTGACGCATGTTTGCTGGTACCGCCGGGCCCAGCAGTGCTCGGAGTAACACCTACAGCCGGCAGCCCTGGACTAACAACAGCAGCAGTAGCAGCAGGAGCTGCTGTAGGAGCAGCAGCAGGCACCCGCCTGCTGCAGAAGCAGCCGATGCTGCAGCTGCTTGCTGACCTAGCCGCCTGCTGCGGCGTCGGCAACAGCAGCAGTAATCCTGGCGGCTCATTACGCATGCTGTGCTGCCAGATCAGCAGCGGCTCCTCAGCAGGCCTGCGCAGATCTAGCAGCAGCAGCCGCTTGTTGGTTGCTACAGCACACAAGTGCCGCACATGCACGCAGCCCAGACCGGGAGATGACCTTAATGGCAGCTGCAGCTGATGAGAGGCAGCAGCTACAGCTGGCCGGCTGGATGGGTCAAGCTGCTGCTGCTGCTGCTGCTGCAGGCTGTCCTGCAAAGTAGTCATGCTGCTGATTGCTTCGCCAGGCGGCAGCTGCAGCAGCAGCTTGCCTGACCAGGCTGCTGCAGCTGCTGTGGCATCTGCCAGCTGCTGCGTTGATGCACTGTCACCTACTCCACCAGCTCCACTGCTGCTGCTGCTGCTGACTGGCTGTATGGTATGGCTGACCAGGGTACCTCCGCATGCTGCCAGCAGCTGCCGCGGGTGCACACCAACCTGCAGCAGCACCCTTGCCCCTGCCGCTGCTGCTGCCACAGCATCATCACTCACTGCTGCTGCTGCTGTGTCTGGCCAGCACTGCAGTTTCCCTAGCTGCCTAGCTGTCAGGCGCAGCAGCTGGCGATCAGGGTGGACTGCTGCATCCTCTTCACTATCTGCATTAGCTGCAGCGACATCATCGGCCCCTGCTGCTACTGGAAGGCCTGCTGCTGCTGCTGCTGCTGCGGCTGCCCGCAGCAGAGCGGCCCCTGCTGCTACTGGAAGGCCTGCTGCTGCTGCTGCTGCTGCGGCTGCCCGCAGCAGAGCAGGCTGGCTGAGTGCATCTGTCACATCCAGCAGCCAAGCGCAGCCATCATCTGTCCCTAGCAGCACCTGCTGCAGCTGCGGGTGCCACACAGCTGTCAGCAGCGGCACAGCAAAGCGGGCGTAGCCCAGCAGCAGCAGTTGCAAGCTGCTGCTGTGTCCGTAGTTTGCATTGTCTGCTGTAGCTTCTTCTGCTGCTGCAGAGCATGCTGCTGGTGTGGCTGCAGCAGCACTTGCAGCTGCAGCTGGCTGTGGTGTAGCAACAACAGCTGCAATGTACAGCTTGTACATGCAGCGCACGAGCACAAGAGCTAGAGGCTGAAACGGCAGCTGTGGTGGCTGAGGCAGAAGCGACGGCTGCTGCCATTGCTGCTGCCGCTGCTGCTGCATCTGCTGCTTCTGCTGCTTCAGCAGCTGCAGTGCCTGCTGCAGCTGCTGCTTGTCCTGCGCCTGCTGCGCCTGCTGCAGCATCTGCTGCCACTTCTGCTGCTGGACCTCTGCAGCTGCTGCTGCCGTGTGCAGCGTAGCAGCACTGGACACGTCATTCTTGCTGCCACCGCTGCTGCTGCTGCTCCAAGGCTTCACTGCCACCTCATGTATGGCTGAACCTATGTCCAGTGCGCCAACCCGCTCAGCAGCCAGCTGAACTGGCACTGCTGCTGCTGCTGCTGCTGCCGCTGCGCTGCTCTCTGCAGCACTGCTGCCACTGGCAGCACAGCTGGTTGTACTACTGCTGCTGCTGCTGCTGATGTGTGCTGGTATGGGCCCTGGCTGCACCGCAGCCAGGCACAGCAGCTGCCCAACGCTGCCGGCTGTGCTCAACACCAGCAAGGCTTGCCGTGCATGAGCAGAAGCACTACTGCTGCCGCTGCCGCTGCTGCCACCAGCAGTCCCAGTGTCAGCCACTGGCTCGCTGCCACCATTAGCAACAGCAGCATTGCCAGTTTGCTGCTGCTGCTGCTGCTGCTGCTGCTGCTGCTGCTGCTGCTGCTGCTGCTGCTGCTGGGGCCCAGGGTGCTGGCTGCTGCTGCCTCCAGCCCTGCTTGCAGGAGGCGTCGGCAGCGTCACCATCAGTGCAGCAAGACTGTTGCCTCGTGCTGCTGCTGCTGCTGCCGCGCTGCTGCTGCCCACTCCCTCCAGCAGCAGCTGCTGCAGCAGCTCTGCGGGCACGGAGCCCTCCTGTGCCAGCTGCTGTGCAAAGAAACACATGCCCTGCTTGACCAGTGGGCCGGGCCTGCAGCAGCAGCAGCAGCAGCAGCAGCAGCAGAGGGCAAGTCCATGCATTTGCCAGGCGCCTGTTGGGGGTATCAACTGCTGGGTGCGTATGGCTCATGCGCAGCTGCTGGCTCTACAGCAAGAATGACTGCAGGTGAAAGCAGCTCAACAGCGTTGCAAGGCATGCTGCTCATGAGAAGGCACAGGACTGCGTGTTGTTCCTTGTCCTGCAAGCTTAGCATGCTGCAGCTGATCAGCAGCATCGGCTGCACGAGCAGGCCCTGCTGCTGCCTGTGTTGTGTGTGCCTGCACTGCTGCTGGCACACAGCCTGGCAGGTTGCTGCACTGCTTGCCGGGCATGTCCTGCAAGGCGTGCAGTTCTGCAGGCAGTGTATATTTTTTGTTTCTGCTCACTTGTATGGCGTGGTGAGCTCATGCTGTGACAGCAAGCTGTAGTCACGCTCGTGCTGTGACGGCAGCAGCAGGCCAGGGTTGACAGCAGCCAGCAGCTGGCCTGCTGAGGATCGGTCAACGACTGTTGCTGCATGACCCCTGCCAGAACACCAAGGACAAATTTAAGGTGTTTAACAACGCCGTGGTGAGGCCCTCCAAGTGCAGGGCCTGTAGCTGCGCATGCAAGCAACATGCGGAAGATGTGCAGGCATGCTGTGCTGTGCTGTCAGGCAGCAGTGAAGCTGCATGCTTGATACTGCTGATAACCTAAAAAGCCGGTATACTGTGTAAGGAGTGAAATAGTTTTTGGCAGTTGCTCATTTCAGGCGATCAGGCGGCGTACCCTTCACAGATAGGCCAGGTGACTCCTCCTGATGTCCCAGCTTTCACCGGCAACACACTCGACATCAGTGAGGATCACGGTGACAGATATACATATTTCAGTCATCTCAGCGTTCAGACCGCATCACGATCCATTGGCACCGTTCACACTGTCAGGCTGTGCAGTAGTGAGCTGCAGGATGTCAGCAGTTCCCAGCAGCCACCCATCTCGTCACAAATATTTTTCAAATCAAGCAGTTTTTGAAATCACAGGTAGCGGTGCTGGCCTGCTATCCAAGAAGCACCAATGACTGTCACGGACTATAACAATGGTTGATTGTTGAGTGCGAGTCACGTACAGGCTTTCTACCATCGTTGGATCAAAATATCTCACCGATCAGCCACTTTGGGCAGCCCTTAACGTTCCTTCCTGCTGTTCTTCGTCTACAACAGTTGGAAGTTTTGTCGCAATGCTCGCACAGGACAAGATGCTGGCTCGCTGCAGCAGCAGGCGCGTCCAGACTTTCGTGCCTGCTCAGAGACCACACAAATCGAGCAGCAAGAGGTGTCAGACTCTAAAATTGGCCCCAGTCCGAGCACTACCCACACCCACCCGCGATGTCATCAATGAAGCCGACAGCGCTGTACTCATGGACCTTGAGCAGCGTTTTAAGATGGCAGACATAGACGGGTGAGCGCTACGAACCTGCTGCGTTGGTGGGTGCTGCTGCAAGTGGTGGGGTGGCAAACCCTCCATCAACTCTGTTGGGGAACCAGCACCAACAACTGATGCGTGTACGTCAATCATACAGTAAACAAGTTGAATCTCGCTGGATCATGCAGACAGGGCCTCGGCTGAGCATCAACATCATGCACTGGCATGCACCATCCCCGCCAAGGCATCTGCTGACATTGGGAACTACTGTTTGACTGGCTGTCTGCTTGCAGGAGTGGCCGCATTGACCGCGAGGAGCTCAAGGTGCTGCTGGAGTCTGTGGAGGGGGGCCTGGCCTACCCGCTGATGGTGGCAGAGGTGCGCTGCTCACTAGCTGTCAGTGGTTCAGTGATGTAGCACAGTTCCAGCTGCTTACTTTGTTGTGTGACCTACAACATGCGGGGAGCTGGTGGACGTGTCATCTGTAGTTGGGCAGCTCCCTCGCACGCGTGCTGCGCAGCAGGTAGTGTTGCAGAACCCAAGCTCAGAAATGCTGGTGCAACAACAGTACTGCCTGGTGTGGCAGTATCCTTGCACCAGTCAAGATAAGGCAGTGGGCTGTGCGCAATACAGCTGTAAACCACAGAACCCGCGAATAAGGGGGCCACACAAGAGTACCAGCAACAGACCTGCAGTCCTGCAAGGCAGCGCAGGCGCAGCAAACCACCGACCGGCACCTACCCCTCATGCATATGATACGACAGCGTTGTATCAATGCACTGGTGTGCTGACTATGCACTGCTGTGCTGCTGTCTGTACGCTGTTGTTCCTGCAGGGCTGGCTGCCTGAGGATGCGCTGGATAGGGCCATGGAGAAATACGATGTGGACAAGAGCGGTGCGTGATGGCCACAGCAGCAGCGTGCCCGCTACCACCCGTGTACTACAGCTGCCGGCATGCCTGCTCTGTTTGCTGCAGCTGATATGGTCTAAAGCGCGGCGGTCAATGAACATATCCTGTGATATTGCTGCTGCTGCTGCTGCTGCTGCTGGCTCAGGCGACATCGACTTTGAGGAGTTCAAGCAGCTGGTGTATGACGGGATGCTGCTGGAGGGAGCCATCCAGGAGTACGAGGACGCCTTCAACGCAGTGGACGACTCAGGCAACGGCTCCATAGGTGAGGCACCTTAAGTGTATAGTATACGCTCAGCAAAGCAGCATAGCTAGCAATCACCACAGTATGAGGATGCCTTCAACGCGGTGGATGACTCCGGCAACGGCTCAATAGGTGAGGCTGCTTGGGCTGCATAGGGTAAGCTCAGCGAAGCAGCACAGCTGATAACGGCTTGCAGCAGCAGTTGCTACAGTGCCAAGACGCCTTCAACGCCGTGGACGACTCAGGCAACGACTCAATAGGTGAGGCTTTGCAGGCTGCATAGGGTAAGCTCAGCGAAGCAGCACAGCTGATAACGGCTGCCAGCAGCTGTCACAGTGTCAAGGCGCCTTCAATGCCGTGGACGACTCCGGCAATGGCTCCATAGGTGCGCGTTCCAGCCAGCTGCGCCTGCAAGGCCAGCGGCGTGCAGCGGGCGCCAATGGCCCAACCACGCACACGCATGCTTTCAGCCTGGCGCATGCGTCACATTGCCTGCCGCGGGTGTGCACAACACCATTCAAGCCGTCTGCCAGTAGGATTTCGGGTATTTCTCTCACCAACTGCCTCTAAAATCAGACTACATGTGACTTGTTGACCTTGCTGCTGCGCCAGGCGCCACTGAGCTGGCGACGCTGTTCAAGAACCTGGGCAGCCCGCTGTCCATGGAGAAGGTGGCGGAGGTGTTCATGCGCTACGACAAGGACGAGTCGGGGCAGATAGAGTTCGGTGAGCGGCATTCGCACACTCGCACACAGCTGCAGTGGCCTGTTGTTGTTCATCGTCAACTGTGGTGGCAAGCGTGCCTGCTTGACGGCATCGCCTGGGCTCTGCTCTGGCCTCCAGGCCAACAGCCCTCAGCCACAGCCAACAGCCATGCCCTATATCCTCCCTGCTAAAGCTATGCCCTTGATGATGCCTGTTGCAGCCGTGTTTCGCGTGCCTATCTTGTGTGACAGAGCTGCACTGTACCTGGCACATGACAGCTATATGTATTCCCTGTGTGTGCCTGCCCTGCCCTGCCCTGCCTGCCCACCTCTGCGCCCCTCAGGCGAGTTCCTGGCCATGTTCCAGGACCAGCTGCTGGACCTGAAGAAGGTGCAGGCCTGGCTGGCATCACGCGGCGATGACGTGTGGGAGTGGGGCGGCGCGGCGTCAAGCCTGCTGCAGGTGCGGCGACTTTGGGTGTGGTGGGGTGTGGTGGGGGTGATCGGCGGCAGCAGCAGCAGCAGGTGTACAGCATGGCAGTTGGATGCACGACAAAGTAGCAGTTGCTGGGCAGTGAGGCATGTAGCCTGCACGCAGGCAGGCAGAGATAGCGGCGAGTCAGCAGCGTGGCGTGCGTGTGGAAGCCTTGGCTTGCTGGCTGCTGCAAAATGTGGCCGACCCACCTGTCTGCTGCGCACACGCCTCCGGCGTTGGTGCTCAGTAGGACACGTCTTCCTCTGCTGTTGTTGGCGGCTTCTGTCGCCTGTGGCTGTGCCAGTGTCGATCAGTACCTGCCCCACTTGCATGACGCGCTCGCCTGCTGCTGCTGCTGCTGCTGCCGCAGACCGTGGAGGGCAATGTATCTGTCATCTTCAGCGAGCAGGAGCTGGAGGAGGCCCTGGCCAAGAACCCTGACAAGCTGGTGGTGCTGTTCTGTGGGCTCACCTGGTGCAGGTGGGGCAGACAGCGCCGAAGCAACTGACTTGCAGCTTGGAATGCAGCAGGCGTATGCAATGTAGCTGGCGTTGTGCAAGACTACCGCAGCGATGTATGATGATGTGCACGAAGATGCAGTTTGGTTTCTGCTCACTTGTCAGTGGAGCTCTGCCAGTTTGAAGTGCAGCTGCCAACGTGCGCTGCTGCCAGCTTTCTGCTATGTGTTCACCCTGTTGTGGCGCATAGATGGCACTGGGACCCACATCTAGCTACCTGTCACTCAGTAACGCTGCTGCTCCTGCTGCTGCTGCTGCTGCTGCTGCTGCTGCGCCAGGCCCTGCAAAGGTGTGGGCAAGCCGTACGAGAAGCTTGCCGCGCAGTATGCCAAGAGCGCGGTGTTCCTCAAGCTCTTTGGCAACGCCAACGCGGGCTGCAAGCGCATGTTCAAGTCCTTCAAGATCCGCAGCACGCCCAGCTTCCTGTACTTCAGGGCAGGTGAGCAGGCGGCACCTGCTGATGTGTGCTTGCACAGCATGCCCAGCGTTCTAGGGTTTAGGGTACGTTAGAGCAGGTGTGGTGCTGTGTAGCTGAGGACCAGACCGCACACGTGCCCTTGCTGATGCGTGTGTGCTTCTGCAGGGTTAGGTAGTGCGTCGCTGCGCTAGCTCATGCAGCAGTATCCTGTCCTGTGCTGTTGATGGAGGAACACTTTGCACGCCTGCCTGCGCCTGCGTCACCATGGTTGTTGGCTAGCGTCAGCAGCACACCTACATCACAAGCGAGGGCCAACCTCCTGCCTCCTCAACATGCCTCTGCCTGATCGTCTGCCTGCGCTTGCCTGCTGCGCTGTGTGTGCTGCTGCAGGCGAGCTGATGGGCAGCAGCACAGGCGCCAACAAGGTGCGGCTGGAGACCAACCTGCGCAGCCACCTGCCGCAGGAGGGGCTGCCGGAGCCGCTGTACAAGCTGGAGCCAGCTGCAGAGCCTGCGGCAGCAACAGCCACAGTGTAAAAAATATAATAGGCCAGGCTGTGGTAGCAGCAACAGCAGCACTGTAGGTGGTGACGCTGCAGGGCCTGAGGCAGCAGCAGTGTAGGCTGGCAGCCTGCTGCCGGAGCCGCTGTACGAGTTGCAGCTGGCTGCAGGGCGTGCAGCAGCGATCGCCACAGTATGAAACGGCCAGCCTTAGGTGGCAGCAACGCGCGACGCACTGAGATGACCGTGGGGTACTGGGTGCCAGCGCCAGCCATGGTATAGGGCTTGCTGCAGGCAGGGCTGCTGCAGCAACGCGATGTGCGACCTGTGCAGCAACCGGGTCTGCCTGGACAATTGGGCTGGCAACAGATGCCGGCAATGCAGGAGGGCTCGGCGGCTGCGACAGCAGTGGCTGAAGGCGGGCGCTGCAGCCGCGGCCTGTGCAAGCATCAATTGATTGCCAGCCGGCAGTTCTGCATTCTGCCAACTGACAAGTGAGGTGTCGGGGTGTGTTGCGGTTTGATTGTCATGGCGCATGGTGCTGGCTTGCTAGAGCACATCTGGCTGCTCACTCGCTGGGTGGACTCTTGGCAGTGTGTCCTGTTGCCATTTGCGGCAGTCGCTTGTGATGATACTGTTACTGTTGCGAGGAACAAGAGAGGGGAGTGTCTGGTGTGCGGGCGCTGAACAGGATGCAAGTTGCACTCTCAAAACTTTTGTGTGCGGAGAGAGCAGCGCAGTGCATGGGGTTGTCGTACCTCTGATTGATATTGTTTCACATGTTAGTGTTCAAAGTGTACTGATACATGTTGATTGTGCAGCAATGCTGCAGGTGCTGTGCTGCTGCTGGGAGGCCTGCTGCTGCGTGCTCTGTGCCAGATTTGGGTTAGGTGCTGTCTTGCATGCTAGCTCCGCTGTTTGATATTCCACAAAAGATGTGCGACAAGGGTTGACACAACATGTTTTGACTTATGTATGTTGGCAAGGTTCACAGTGTATCTCATACCTCGAGCGACTTTGGTTCTGTTCTGTGTGCGCTTTGCTGTTTTACTGCAAGTCACGTTTGTGTTGGGCCGCCAATGGCAGTGTTGCATTGCGCAATGCTGAGTGGCAGTGTTGGGGTGAGGCACGGCCACCGCACAAAGCATAACAGGCAGCATATCTGGGCCCATGAGCTGGCCAAGTTCTCCTGGCCGGGCCCCAGCTGTATGCATGCATCGTGTTGTCACACCGTTGAGAGGCGCCTGCTGTGCTGGTGTGCATGAATGATAGAAGAGTGGTGGCAGCTGCTGCTAGCGGGGTGGCAGGCACAGCCCGTGATGCTGAGGTCATGCATACACTACCTTCAGCTTACTGGCAGCTGCAGGGCAAGATTTCACCACGCAAGTGTTGTCACTGTACATGTGTGCTGCACAGCAAGCACGTCACGTGTTGGGCGTTGTGCACACTCGGCCATCACCTGCACGCACAGCAGTGCATCAAAGGAGCACATTCCCTGTGGTCTGGCGTGCAGGAAGCTTCTTGATGCGTTCTTGCACAATGACTGCAATGGTTGGCACCATGATGGGAGCAGCTGGCACAGAGGGACTTCTGCAGGAGTGTGCATGTGTGGTGGGGCTTCATCATCATGTTACCCATCAAGCCATAGCATCAACGCCATCGGCCCCGCGCCCCAATGGAGCGGCAACAGAAGGACCATGTGTGGTGGTGCTTGCTGCATGCCAGCTGCTGTGGCCGCTTGCGTGTTGCATGTTGGGATGAGCTGCCCGCCAACAAGTTGCAGGGTGCTTGAGTGGCTGTGCTAGTGCTCGATGAGCCCTATTATTGGGGGTTGCTTCGGTGCACTGCACAGCACTCTCATGCATGGTGAGGATTGCTGCAAGTCAGCACACCTGAGATGCAAGGCATTGCTGTTGCGAGATACTGGTGAGTGTGGTACAGCCACGCTTGTAACATGCTCCCTTTTTTGAGGTAGTTAGGACTCTCTGCGCTCAGTGGTCCATACTGCCGGGCTGAGTGGCCACTGGCACCGGCAATAGATGAACACAAATAACACTGGACAGTAGTGGTCAGGGCGTTTAGGCACCCTGACACCTGGACAACACCTACGGCCTGGTGCTGTTGCACAGAAGTAATGCATCAGCAGCAGCAGCCAGGTAGCGCTGTTCCTTGCAGGCAGCTGTGTCACTTGTCTCAAGCCAAGCGTTTGAATAACCCAATACATGCGGGGAACCCTAGCATGCCGATCATACTTGTTCAGGCCACAACAGCCCATCAACCGCGTCTTGCCACCTCATTGTGTCTTTGTCAGGTATTTGATTGAAGTTGCAGGAGACTCGGACGCAGGAAACTTGATCATACAGGGCTGTTGTCCTGTCGCAGCCCCGCTCCATACGCTCGCATTCGGTTACATAGAGCGTTAAACAACACATCTGCATCTTTAGCTAAAGCTCACATGGAAAATTATACAGCAGACAGAACAGTTGCAACCGCAACGGCAGAGCAGCAGCAGCAGCAGCAGGAGCTGCAGGTGACTTCTGCCCTGCGCGCTGTGCAATCATTCATGCAGTGCTGTTACTAAAGATTATATTTGTATATGCCACTTTGCTATGTTTTGCGGGTGTGGTGTGCTTCAACCCCACGCACACATGGGGATAGGTGGACTCATCACCTTGCCCCAATTTTCCACATGCACTGCGGCCACCACTGCTGCTATTGCTCCTGCTGCTGCAGGCTTCAAATCTCGAGTCAGCACTGCTGCTGGTCTTCAGGCTGTTACCTTCCCAGGAGCTGCTGTGTCACATGCCGCTAGTGTGCAAGGCCTTCCGCGCTGCTGCAGCAACAGCATACGGCAGCAGGCCCTTTTCAGTCAACTCCTTCCAACTGGACAGCAGCAGCAAGACACAGCCGCTAGCGCAGTGGATGCAGCGCCACGCTGCACTGCTGCTGAATGTGCAGCTCTGCGGCTTCAAAAGTGGCTTGTCAGCGACCTGGTGGGATAGCATCTGCTCGGCGCCCTACAGCTCCTTGCAGGTGAGCTGGCGCAGTTTGCAGCTGCGTTGCTCTCAACCTACCTTCTTACCTCTGTGCATTTACTGCCTCACGCTCCGCACCACCAGCAACACACACATGCAGACGCTTTTGCTCCTGCCCGTCTTCCCGACCTGTTCACCCACATCAACCCTTGCTGCCGCAGCACCTGTGCCTGCGAGCCTGTGGCTCCCCAGGCCTACCGCTGCACTTACTGGCCAGCTCAGCGCCCCGCCTCCGCACCTTGCGGCTGGACCACAGCCCAGCAGCACCAGCAGCAGCAGCACTGTCAGCTTTTAGCCAGCTCAGCAGCCTCACGCTGCGCAGCTGCAAGCTGGGGCTGCAGCATCTGGCAGCGATTGGGGTGCTGAGTGGGCTGGTGCAGCTAGAGCTGCCTGGCAATGACTTTGTGGCAGAGCAGCAGCAGCAGCAGCAAGTGTGCGCAGTAGTGCCTGCTGCGCAATCAGCTGAGGCTTCAGCGGTTGGCATAGCAGCAGCAGCAGCAGCAGCAGCAGCAGCAGCAGCAGCAGCAGCAGCAGCAGCAGGGGGTGGGGAGCTTGAAGGCGCGCTAGTAGCTGCTTCTCGCAGGAGCAGCAGCAACAGCAAGGATGACCACGCAGCGAACAGCAGCAGCAGGGTCGGTGGCTGCCATGTCATGCAGCAAGCCCAGCAGCTTGCACAGGAGCACGAGGAGATACAGCAGCAGTGCTGTCTGCAGCATCAAAATAAGCCGCAAACTGGACAGCAGGGTGAGGAGCAAGCTGGGCAACAGCAGCTGCCAGGAAGCTGCGAAATCTGGCAGCTAAGCAGCTGGCTGAGAGGGCTGCAGCAGCTGCAGCTGCTTGACTTGTCAGGGTGCAGGCTGCAACAGGGGCTGCTGGACTCCTTGCCTGAGCTCACTGCCCTCACTCGGCTGCAGCTGTGTAGGGCATGCCTTGATGTGCCTAATCCTGAGGCAGCAGCTGCAGCTGGTGCTGCCACGCAGCTGCGGCGGCTAGCGGTTGGAGATGGAGATGAGGCGCAGCAGCGGGACAGGTACAGTCAGCATGTGCTGGCTCTGGGTGCTGATGCAGCTGCAAGCTGTGCTGTGGTGGGGCGGATGCAGCAGCTTGTGGAGCTGGATGTGAGTCATATTGCAAATGCATGCGAGCAGCTGTGTGTTGGCGCACGTGCTGGTTCAGGGCTGCAGCAGCTGCGCAGCATCAATATCTCGTACACGGCGTGCACAGAAGAGCAGCTGCAGCAGCTGCTGGCGTGCTGCCCCAGCCTGCGAACGCTGAACTCAGCAGGCAACGAAGAGTTGAACAGTGTGGGTGGTTGTTACATCTGAGATGACGCACAGTGACAGTCATATCGATGGGAGTGGGTTTTGCTACTGTGACATGTTCAACACAGTGTGTGGTCAGGCGGGCTAGGCGCCTGGTGCCATGCAGCATGTGCACGCCTGTGCCACCCACCCATATGCGCTTGGCCCGCTGCTTTTGTTGACAGCGATTGTGTGTGTGCGTGTGCTGCTACAAGATTGAAGTTGAATTTAAATCTTGTGTTCGTCGCTGCAATCGTCACGCAGCACTCCCTAGGGCCTCAGTAGTGTGACAAACCTTGGCAGCACTGCGAACTCCTAGTGCGAATTTGCACAGCACAGCGATTCTCGAGTCAGCGACTGCGTGATGTATTCTATCACATTATCCTCCTGCCTCACTTAGCGATTCAAGGCAAAGGTTGTATCAGATGCAAACACGACGCGTACGCTGCTGCGCATCGGCGGCCGTTTGCGAACCTCGTCGCACCACCGGATCTGTGACTTCAGCATCAATCAGACACAGAACGGCAGTACCACAGGCTGATTTGGTCTTATTACCCATTATCGTTGACAACACTGGACTTTCCGTACAGCTGTTCGCATCCAGCCAGGCACGCAGCCAACCGTATGGGTAACCCCCACCTGCTGCCTGGTGAAGGCGGTGAGGGG
>RWJK01000411.1:25206-45976 GCA_004335835.1 Scenedesmus sp. ARA3 | reverse complement strand
GCTAAAGGCGGCCTGCTGTCAACGGCCTTGTAGTTGCCCAAATTGTCTGACATATTATAAAATACACTAATCGATTAATTTCAAGTCTATCTACGGCAGGGCGATGTTCAGACAGGCAGTGACTGTCAGAAGCTCGTACTGCACCATGCACGGCTGGGATGTTTCAGTACGAGGCTTCTATAATGTTGAATGTTTAATCTGTTCTCGATTATGCGTATCAGGCTTCAAATCAAAGGGTGCATCGGCAGCAGGTGTGAAAGCAGTAGCAGCACCACCAGCAGCAGCAGTAGATACAGCATGGATATGCCAGCACCTGCTTAATCGCAGAATTTGCATGTGCATTTGCTGTTAGGCTGCATCTAGCGTGATGTACAGCGCGGCACTGCTGCCTGCCTGAGGCGCGAAGGCAGTAGCAGCAGCAACAACACAGCAACACAGCCATATGACATGGCTATCCCATGCAATCATGCGCTTGCAGCATGTACTGTGTGCTCTACAAATACTGCGCAGCAGCAGCCAGCACAACCTGCACAACGTGATGTGATGTCAGTGGTGCAGTCACATATTTCCTTCACAATAGCCAGCGAGAACCACAGCCCACATGTGCAGCACATGCTGCTCCTGCTGCACACCTGCGCTACGCCCACACTTGACAACACAGCACGGCTTAACTCAACTTGCCTGCCTCTAGTTGCGTCATTCAATGGACAAGTTGTCCACGGTTCAAGTGCCAAACAGGAACCAAGAGACAACTGCGCTGATCTGCAGCTGCTGAAGCATATTGGTGAGTAAATGACATGCTCCAACAAAGCCACCTGATGACCTCTTGGGTAGATGGTGCCGGTGCTTTACAATCTGCTGTACATGCTGATGCACTGTCACACAAGCATAGGGTGCTAGGGCCCATGGTGTGGCACACGACGTACACAGAAATGCAGGGTTTCAACGCATCATTGCGATAATGATACAGGTTGGTTGTGCAAACTCATGCAAGTAGCTCTTGGCAACAGATAATAGCGACGCCAACTTCCCCAGCAATGTATGCAAAAGGCAAAAAAGTTTTGTGCACAGTAGCTGTTGCCTGCAAGCCAGTCTAGCGCATGCAGGCAGCAACCCACACCCACTGACCAAAAATGCAGTGTCCTCGTTGTTCAGCAGCAGGCAGCAGCACATCTGCTGTCAACCCCTGCGCCTACATAACACATGTCGCTCCAACAGTGCTAAAAAACTACAGACACTGGTTCACAACCAACAGTGCCCTGCAGCTAAAGCTGCAGCCAAGGCTGCAACCAGCCATCACATGCGCAAGCTACGTGTGAAGCTCCTGCGTAGACTAAGCTCAAGCCAAGCTGCCAGGCTCAGCTGTGCAGACACCAGCAGCAGCGCAGTGGCATTCGGGCTTAAACCCGGCAGCTGCGGCCTTAAAAACAGCACGTCAAATGCCATGTACTCAGCAGCTAGCAGCAGCGTAGGCAGCAGCCCGATGCGCAGCCGTGCAGGCTGCACCAAGTGTCTGTACACCATCAACGCACAGTATACTGCGGGCTTGTCGCCTCGCAGCGCTTCAACACCTGCTGCTCCCCATGCACCGCGGCACAGCGCTGCAGCTGCAAACACAGACAGAGCCAGACTCACACCCGCAGCCAGCACAGCGCTGCGCTGCTGCTGCAGCGCTGCAAGCCGCTGCCGATGCTGCGCTGCCGTGCTTGCAGCCCACAGCACCCCATGCGTTATAACGTGAACAATCAAGAATGCTCCGCGCAGGGCCGCTATCCGCGCTTGCACTGCGCTGCCAGTTGCCACACACCACGTCAGCCTGGTGACTGAGACAGCCAGACCCATTGCATACGTGATCATGCTCAGAAAATCTGAGCAGCGCAGAGTCCTGCTCTTGTATGCCAGGTATGCTGCCTCAATGCTTGCAGGAAAGCCAAACACAAGAGCGCTGAAACCAACTGTTGGTGCAGTGCCAGTGACGGCAGCCTGCTGCTGCACCTGCTGCTGCTGCCCTGTTGAAGGTGCTTCTCCTGCCTCTGCACTGCTACTGCTGCCTGTTGGCTTGCTGCTGGCTGTGATGCTACTGCTGCTTGTGCCGCTGCTGCTGGTGCACGAAGGCATCAAGCGTTCAAGCTGCCCCTGTTCCAGCTCAACCCTGTTGGCCAGACCCAAGCTCCCCTGTTTGCCATTGCTTGCACCGCCACTGTCTGCTGGTGCCCCCGCCGGGGACAGAGCAGCAGCAGCAGCAGCTGTGTTGCCATGCTGCACCTCGCTGGCATGACTGCCAACAAGCAGCACTGGGGCTGCAGCCGCTGCATCTGCAGCTACTGCTTCTGCTTCTGCAGTAGATACGCCAGCGTTGTGCAGCAGCTGCAAGCAGCTCACCAGCCCCTGCTGCTCAAAGCAAGCTGCAATAGCACCCTTCAACACATCCAGAAGGTGGTGGCGGCTGGCAGCAGCACTGCCTGCTTGTGCTGCTGCAGCACCGCCCAGCACTACCGCCAGGTCCTGCAGCAGTGGCAGCAGCTCCTGGTACGCAGCAGCAGGCGCCAGCCCGTCTGATGACAAGCCTGCGTGCAGCTGCTGCAGCTCTGCTGCTGCGGCATGCGGCAGCAGCAGCAGCGGCAGCTTGGCCAGCACTGCAGCATGCGGGTGGCTGCGGCTGCTGCCCTGCAGTGCAGCCTCCAGACTCTCTGCTTCTGTTGCTGCTGCTGGGCTACTTGTCGCTTGCGCTGTGCTGTTTTCCAACCTGTTGCTGGCTAAAACCATCACTGAAGCTACTGGCTGCTGCTGGTGGATGCCATCCTGCATGCCCTCGTTGTTGCTGAGCTGCAGCAGCAGAGGCAGCTGCAAATCGTTTGTTCCTGCTTCTGCTATTGGCAGCAGCTGCCATGTCTCATCCAGCAGCAGTGCCTGCCCTGGCTGCTGTGCCGTCACCACCACACGCACACTGCGCTGACCAGCCGCCAGCAGCTGCGCCAGAGTTGACTGCGCAATGCACACGTTGACCACAGTTTCTGGCAGTTCACCACTGCTGCTGCTGCTGCTTGGTGGCAGAGGGAGAGCCGCAGGATGCATGTACACTCCGCCTGCTGCAGCAACAGCAGCCGGCATGCCAGCAACAGCGGGAGCTGCTGCAAGAGTACCTGCTGCTGCTGCTGCTGCTGCTGCTGCTGTTGCTGTGGCTTGCCCAGCGCTTGCCTGGTAGCCTTCAGCTACAAGTGGCTGCAGCAGTGCACTCATCAGCCTGCAGTCTGCAGCAAATGCTGCATGAGCAGCCAGCACTCCCTGTGCTGCCTCCTGCACCTGCTGCTGCAGCTGCTGCAGCTGGCTGCCCAGATCAGCTCCCTGTGGCAGCACCAGGTGCATGACCACCTGCCAGCAGCCGGGGAAAGCAGTCACGCCTGTCACCATCACCGCAGTCTGCTGCTGCTGCTGCTGCTGTTGTGCAGCTGCACTGCCGGCAGCATCACCTGTTGCAGCTGATGCTGCCAGCACAGAAGCCTCGACAGCAGCTGCCAGCTGCAGCTGGAACATTGCATTGCCCTGTGACCCTGCAGATAAAGCAGTACAGCAGAAAAGAGCATCACTTGTGGGTTCATGATGCCTTGCTGCCAATGCCCAAGTGCCGGCTGCGCCCACCAGCAGCTTCAAACACACGTCAAACTACAATGATTCCACCCACAGCTCCTGTCCAAATGCAAACGTAAACAGGCTGACCCCTGATGTTTGCGCAGCCTTCAGAGAAATGAATCTCTGCACCTGTTGCAAAGCTGATCACCAAGCACTGTATGAAAAGCACACCTGTGGATATCCTCTTACCTGGGCCAGGTGCTTCGCTGAACTTGAGGCTCACCACGCACCGCTGCACAGGGCTGCGGTACAGCGCACTGCGCTGCTGCTGGCCTGGCAGCTGCAGTGCTGCTGCTGCACCATGCGCATGCGTTGAAACAGCTGCTGGCAGTGGAACAGCAGCGCCTGCATGCATTGACATAGCACCAGCAGGCGCTGCTGCTGGCTGCAATGCAGGTGGCGGTGCTGGTGCTGGTGCTGCTGCCGCTGATGATGGCACTGTAGCTGCTGGTACTGGTGGTGGTGCTGCTGCTGCTGCTGCTGCAGCGGGTGTTGCAGGTGTCTGGAGGTGTGCATTTATTGCTTCAGTGGAAGGATTGCTGCTTGCTGCGCTGATTGAATCCTGGTGTGCTGGCGGCAGCGACGACTGTGGTTGTGGTGCTGCGCTGCAGGAAGGTCCTGCTGCAGGAGCAGCAGCTGCAGCTGCTTCATCGTTCTCCTTCTTGTGTGCCGCTGCCTCGCTCCGCAGCTGCAGCAGCAGCAGCTGCTGCCGTGCCTGCTGCTGCTGCCACCAGGCGCGGCGCGCCCTCAGCTCAAGCCACGTCAGCAGCAGGCCAGGCAGCACCACGTCCACAGCAAACACACGGCTGTTGTGGAGAGCTGTTGCGAGGATGCTGCGCAGCAGCAGCTTGGGATCAGCTGCAGCCTGACTTTGCAGTGCTGCTAGCACACACATAATAGACTTACAAGTCACATCGCGATCTACCACGTCAACAGCAACAGCTGCGAGCCAGCTCACAACGCCACCAACCCAATACATGCCAAAAGTGTTGCGGCCCAGCGCGCCAACAATATGAACAGGCAGCAGCCTATGCTGCCACAGCAAGCGGCAGTAGCCTGCTGCGGCACATGTGCCAGGCCTGCTGTAGAATAGCACGCCAGTTGCAAAGAGCATACGTAACCATACGCTGTGGATGCCTCTGGTTAACACAAACCGCTCCTTTCCCAGCACCGCGTACATCAGCATATACTCGGCTCCTGTTGCCACGGACGCAGCAGTGTGCCAGATCTGGGCGTTTGTGAAAGGCTTGGTATCACGCAGCAGCAGAGCGTGCAGCACAAGCATGGCATGCACCAGCAAGCCCATGACCGCTGCTCCGAGGCCAACAGCACACGCTGGCCAGCCATAGCTAAGTTGAAATGCACGCTCTTCTCTGCGATCAGGGAAAACCAGCTTCATCGTCGCCAGGTTCACCTTGAGCAGTGCAGTGTGCACGCCATAGATAAAACAGTGGGTGCAGGCCCGCGATATGATTAGGTATGCATAAGACTAAGTCTATATGTACGTTCGACCGTGCTGATAGGCAACGCGTGCAGCAATCACCTTGATGAGCGATGGCTGCTCAGTGTTCGCGGTCCAATGTCGACGCCAACTTTGTCATCCAAGCACTACACTTGCATTCAATTGATTCTGTAAAAACTGATTCCATGCTAGCAGTACGTATATAAGCGACCACTGTGACTCCGGCTACTCAGCCCTTCCAGGATTTGCATAATCGTAAGGACACGTCCAGGGTTACAACACAGGGGCTGCTCGACCCAAAAGCCATTGAAGCAACACAATATCGATGCACAGGATCTCAACCTATTTGTACAAAGGCTTTTCACGTCATCGCCGGCTCCTCACGAAGCTCCTGCGCATGCCAAGCTCAAGCCTTGCTGCTAGTGCCAGGTGCACAGCCACCATCAGCAGTGTTCCAACAGCCCCCCACCACGGCAGAATCGGCCGCATGTACACGTGGTCCAGTGCTGTATACTCTGCAGCAAGCAGCAGTGAAGGCAGCAGCCCTATGCGCAGCCGCCGCGGCTGCATAACGTGCCGATAAACCACAAACACCCAATATAACACGCCTGGCTTCTGCCCCATCTGATCTGCCATACTTGCAGCTGCCCACACCCCACCCCACACTGAAGTGGCAGCAAACATGCAGATCGCCAGTGTAGTGCTTCCTGCAAGCAGCGTGTTGCGCCACTGCTGCAGCACCACAAGCTGCGCCACACCTGTGCCTGCTGCCCAGACCACAGCATGCGTGATGGCGTGAATGAGCAGGAAACCTGCCTGCAGCACGAGAATGCACATCACATGCCTGCTGTTTTCTGAGCACGTGAGCTTGACGACTGTGGCAGTCAGCCCTACAGCATATGACAGCACACTCAGAAAGTCTGTGGTGCGCAGCGCAGCAGCCTTGTATGACAGATATGCAGGCTCAGCAGCAGCAGGGAAGCCCCACAGCAGCGTCTGGAACACCACTGGCAGCGCTGCTGCCTCTACTGTTTGCCGCCCAGACTGCTGCTGCTGCTGCTGCCCTGCTGCTGCTCTTGTTGCCTCTTGGCTGCCACTGGTGGTGCGGTTGCTGGTGCTGCAAGTGGGCTTGCAAACCTCGACACTTTTGCCGCTGTTGCTGCTGGTGCTGCTGCCAGCTGCAGAGCCTGCGGTGTCACCTGGCACAACATCACATGCCATGCCGCAACCGTCTTCTGCTGCTGCTGCTGGTGGTGGTGCTGCAGTGCAACCACCGCCGCTGCCAAAAACTGCTGCTGCCGCTGCCGCTGCCGCCGCTGGGCTTGATGCTGCATCTTGCACAGCTGTGCCTGCAAGCTGCAGCAGCTGCCTGCAATGCACAAGGCCCTGAGCCTCAAAGCACTCACGCAGAGCAGCAGTAACAGCATGCAGCATGGTCTCCACGTGCTCCCCATGCCCAGGAGGCTGCTGCTGCTGCTGCTGCTGTGCTGCTGCACTGCCGTGAACATGGGTCCTGCTGCTGCTGTTCATAAGCACAACAGACAGGTCCTGCAGCAGCGGCAGCAGATCTTGGTATGCTGCAGCTGGGTGCATCCCTGCATCTGCCAGTGCTGTCGACAGCTGCTGCAGCTCTGCTGCTGCACCGCTGGGCAGCAATAGCAGTGGCAGCTTCGCCACGATTGCAGCAGGTGCATGTGGAGTGCTGTTGTGGTCTGCTGTCCCCGCTGCATGTAGACCAGCTGGTGCTGCAGTGTGTGCAGCGCCCTCCGGCCTGCCACCAGCTAATACAACCACTGACAATGCAACTGCCTGCTGCAGGTGCTGCTGCACATTGCTGAATTGCAACTGCAGAGGCAGGCGCAGACCATCCGCCACTGCTTCTGGAGTTGGTGGCAGCTGCCATGTCTCATCAAGCAGCGGTGGCTCCCCTGGCTGCGGTGATGTCACCACCACACGCACACTGCGCTGACCAGCCGCCAGCAGCTGCGTTAAAGTTGACTGCGCAATGCACACGTTGACCTCTGCCTCCGCATTGGCACCAGCTGCAAGTCTGCTGTCAATTGTGCTGCTGCTGCTGCTGCTGCTGTCACTGATGTCTGGCAGAGCCAACACCACAGGCTGCATGTACACGCAAGGCATGGCAGCGACCACCAATGCACCAGCAGCAGCACTGCTGGTAGCAGCCGAAGCCACCCCGGTTGATCCCATCACTGGCAGCGCTGCTGCTGTTGCTGTTGCTGCTGCTGCTGCTGCTGCAGCTCCACACACGACGGGCTGCAGCAGTGCACTCAGCAAGCTGCAGTCTGCTGGGTAGGCTGCCAGCACTGCCAGTGCTGCATGCTGCATCTGCTGCTGCAGCTGCTGCAGCTGGCTGTCACACGTGACATCCACAAACTGGCTCTGCGGCAGCACCAGGTGCATGACCACCTGCCAGCAGCCAGGGAAGGCAGCCATGTCTGTGACCATCACTGCTGTTTGCTGCTGCTGCTGCTGCTGCTGCTGCTGCTGCTGCTGTGAAGGCGCAATATGAGCAGCATCACGTGCTGTAGCTGATGCCTCTTGCACAGCAGCTGCAATTGCAGCTGCCAGCTGCCGCTGGAACACTGTACCGTCTTGTGTGCCTGCGCCAGCAGCGACCATCATTCACAAAATGACACAGCAGCTTGTCAGCAGTTAAAAACTGCAACCTGACACCTCTCTAGCAGCACTGAACGAGCATGCTGCTGCAGTAGACGACCATCATATCAAGAGGCACTGCTGACACGATCCTGCATCCTGCATCAACCTGCTCTGTTGGTTTGTGAGCTGTCAACACAGCGCAGCGCCGTCCCAAAACACCTCGCCTGCCATCATCGCACCAACAGCAGGCGCATGCAGTACCTGTAAAAGCCGTTGCCAGCCACTGTTCCTTAGCTCACCTGAGCCTGGCTTCTTGCTGAACTTCAGGCTGGCGATGCACCGCCTCACCGGGCTGCGGTACACCACGCTGCGCAACTGCTGACCCGGCACTACACTTGCCAGGTTCTGTAGAGGCAGCTCCAGTGCAGCACGGTGCAGAGGCATGCCTGCTGGCCGCATGCTCGCAGCTGCGCCACCGCCAGGCGCTGCAGCTTGTGCTGGTGCTGGTGCTGCATCCGCATCAAGCAACGGTGCTACAGAGTCAGCACTGCCTGCATCGGCCTGTTGCTGAGCGCTGAGCACATGATGTTTCCTGGAAGCTGAGCTAGCTGCAGTTGATGGCGCAGGCTGCTGCTGCTGCTGCTTCCGCTGCTGCTTCCGCTGCTGCTGCATTTCATGCGCTGCTATGGCGCTGCAGCTGCTACGGCTGCTGGACGGCACTGCTGCTGGTGGTGGTGACGCAGCTGCTGCTGCCGCAGCTGTTGCTTGCTGCTCCTTCTTGTGTGCCGCTGCCTCGCTCCGCAGCTGCAGCAGCAGCTGCTGCTGCCGTGCCTGCTGCTGCTGCCACCAGGCGCGGCGCGCCCTCAGCTCAAGCCACGTCAGCAGCAGGCCAGGCAGCACCACGTCCACAGCAAACACGCGGCTGTTACGGACAGAGGTGTACAGCACGTCATATAACAACTGCCACGGATCTGCTGCTGCCTGATATTGAAATGCTGCCAGCACACACACAATCGACTCGCATGCCACACCAGGGTCCGCCACATCAACAGCAACAGCCACCAGCCAGCTGACTGCACCACCAAACCAACACCATCCACACGGCACGCGTGCTACTGCTCCCACCAAGTGCACTAGGAACAGCCGGTGCTGCCACAGCATCTGGCAGTAGCCTGCTGCAGCACAGCTGCCGGGCCTGCTGTAAAACAGCACACCTGTTGCAAACAGGAGGCGGTGCCACACGCTGTGCAATCCCCTGCCCACAACAAAGCGGCTCCATCCCAGCAGAGCATACAGCGTCAAATAGAATGCTCCAGCTGCCATTGAAGGTGCAAAGTGCCAGAATTGGGGAGCGAATGCACACACCTCATCAGGCAGCAGCAGCGCGCGCAGCAGGTACATGGCATGAGCAAGCAAGCCCATGGAGGCTGTGGCGAGGCCCACTGCGCACGCGGGCCAGCCATAATGAATCTGAAACGCCTGCTCGGCTCTTGTATCAGAGAAGCCTAACAGCATGATGGCTGGTGCCGCTGCTATCGCTTTCCGTACGGTGCCTCACGCAGCACTGCGATATCTCAGGCTAGTCTAGCTGTTGCATGACTGAGCGTCGTTCATTGTTGAAGACATGCACCATTCGCCAATTCAAAGTTGCTCGGCACTCGCTGAATGGCTATCGACTTGGACTTTGAAGGATTAGGCCAGAAGCAAACCGTTGACGACGCGGCATGATGTGCAGGGTCTTGTCCCTGCGAACACTCATTGACGCCCGCATATGCAGAGTGATTCCCCCTTGAAAACTGTGTTGCACATCTTTCAGCCATAGTGAACTACGTCGAGCCCAGAGAAACAGCTGAAGCGCACGTGCACGTACGCCGTGTGGCCGGTGGACACAACTGTTCAACTGATTCACCTGGATGCGCACAGCACGAATGAATACGTCCCTCAATAAAAACTAGAAAGCGAAAGAGGGTTGCTTGCAGGAGATTGAGCAAGTACACGGGATCAGGATCTTGGGTTGTCGGCACATCTGTGGTGTCCCGGGTTCATTTGATCACTAGCCTAGCCAACACCACAGAAGATGCTTCTCTCAAATTGTTGCCTCTGCGGGCTCACTGCTCCACGGATGCCCCACTTCAGCCAGCATGCTCATGGGCCCCTGCCGCTGCGCGAACTGCAGGTCATCCTGGGAGCGCAGCAGGATGGTGCCAGCAAAGCCAAGCGAGCTGCAGAAGTAGACGGCGCATGCCACGGCACAGCAGCAGTAGTTCTAGAATGAGTGAACAGGGGTGTTACATGTTGACGGAGGGTTTGCATCTCGATGTGTGTAAGCAGTCTAGTGATGCGGTCTGCACATGAGCTCAAGCTGCAGCATGCCATCAAAACAGCTTGCAAAGCAGTTAGCTTCACATGCTCTGCAGGTGCTTCCACTGGAAGCAGAAGGCGTCTGCAACGGTTGCATCAAACTCTGATCCATCCGTCGACTGATGACGGAACGTGCAGGCCTTGGCATGCCCCAACAGTACAACTTGACACTACTTGCTGCAGTGGCATCAACAACACAGCATGGAGCGCGCCAGTACAATGTTCCTTTCCTTCACCAAGGTTGCTGCCATGCCGACTCCGCACTGCAACCTGCATGCACTCACTTGATGGCAATGCGTCCGCAGGACTCCTGCTTGCGCGGCACCATGAGCATCAGCTCCCTTGTTACAATGACGTTATATGACACAGGCGCAGGCAGCCCTGCCTGGCAGTGTGCCAGCAGCTGGCTGGCAGCTGCCTCCAACTGCTCAGCAGTTGTGCTGCGAGGCAGGCAGGCAGGCAGGCAGGCAGCAGGCAGGCATGTGCAGGTCATCAGCAAGCGCAGCAGAGGGGGCCTGATTCAAATGGCCACCTATAATCATCGGCCACCCACAAGCGCAATGTGCTTTGGCAAGTAGATGCTTTGGCAAATAGATGCTTTGGCAGGTACATGCTTTGGCAGGTAGATGCCTGCATCCAGGTGGGCATGCACTGCCGTGCCCTTTGGCATGCTGAATGGTGCCTGCCTGTTGTTCCTCCAGCAAACGCTGCACAAAGCACATGGTGTGCCTGCCTCAAAGCGGCGCACATTCTCAACGACTGCAGCACCCACCTGTTATCTAGCGCAACTGCATAAGCCCTGAAGGGAAGCTGCCTCACAGGGAATGGCTGCAGCGGCTGTGCACCAGCAGCTGCCTGTGCTGCATTTATGAGCTGCTGCACAGGTGGCTGAGCAACGCCAGTCTGCTGCTGTTCCTCTTCGTTGAAAGGCAGTGGCACAATCTGGTGTGGCAGAAAAAAATTGTCAGCATCAAGCTCGCAGCTCAACTGCAAAGTGTCCTGCAACAGCTGCACATCCACGCATTGCGGGCAGCTTGAAGCACTGCCAGAAACACCACAGCATCTGCAGGGGGCGGTATCCTACCAAGCCAACACCCCTAGTCAAGCTGCCTTATGTCCAGTCAAACTACTGGACATCTGCCCAGCCGGCTTACACTGAGAGCAACTGGCTAGCCCCCTGCAGCATCACACCTGCAGGTGCTTGTGCGGCTGGCTGCGCCCTGAGTGCTCCCCGCAGTTGTAGAATGCAACGCCGCCGCGAGGCATGGCAGCCAGCACCTGCACGGGACATGCAAGCAGAAGTTGCACAGGCACCAGAACCTTGCATTACCAAGGCTGGCTGCAGGTACGCTGAACAACAGTGGGTGCATGCCGCTGCTGCAGGATCAACCAGTGCCTGCCTATCCAAAGCTCTGTGCGATGATACAAACGCAACATCGCTGCCGCAAGCTAGAGTGTGCGTTGTTGGCGCGCAGGTCTGGCCTGCAGCGCACCTGCTGCGTTGCTGCCAGGTCGCGTGCGTTGAGAGGGTCCTGCTGCGACTCAAACTGCCGCGTGACGACTAGCACGTGGTGTGGGACCACATTGAACTTGTTCAGCAGCAGCGTGTGGCTGGGCGAGAGGTGTTGCACCCACAGTGCCTCCTCATAAGGCAGGAACGGGTTGCGGAAGCCGGGCGGGGGCCCCTGCTGCTGCTGCTGCTGCTGGCTGCTTGGCTGGCTGCCTGGTGCTGCTGCTGGGCCAGCAGCGCTGCATCAGATGCACAGATCATGCGCAAGGACAAGCATCATGGTTGAGATGGTGAATGGCACACCAACCGCGAGGGCTTAGGGGAGGTGAAGTACACACTACTGCTGCCAGAGGATATGAAAAGCGCTGCTGTGTGTGTGTGCCTTGCGCATCTTTGTATCTCGTGCAATGGATGCACAACGCTTTAAACCTCACCTGCCTGACAGGCCCTTGGGTTTTGCCTTGAGGGCGGCTGCAATCCTGAGCACAAACGTGACGCCAGCATCGCTGCACGTGGTCACCTGCCAAGCGCCAGCAGGCAGCAACCTCAACACCAGCCAACAACAGCCCCTCGTAGATGAATGGCTTGCTGCATGATGTTGAGTTTACACAGCAGTTGAACAATTGTCACCTGGGTGTCTGTTTTTGTCGCTGCTCCGCTGGCCTGCGCAGCGTCGTACACTTGCAGCACCTTGCTCCATAGCACAGAGCACTCCTGAGCTGGCATTGCTCCTGTGCTGCTTGCTGCAGCTGAGCAGCGCGTTGTTGCCTTATTCAGATGCCTGCAGCAGTGCCTAGGCCTTGCAATAGGCAAGCTGTGCACACGACTTGAAGTGATGAGAGCCTGCATCTGCTGTACAGCACTGATCAAGCGGTTGTCATTCCTGCAAGGCTTCAGCAGCAGCTCAATTTCGTTGATCTTATCATATACTAAAAAGTGGTTGATTAGTTAGCGTCCACAAGCAGCTTCACAGCTGTCACATTGTCAGTCACTCGGCCTTCCTTCTACAACGGTAGGAGTTTCTTGTACGTTGCACGGCGCACGGTGCTATCCATTTCAGAATACGCATTTGCATGCGTGCATCATCTTGCAAGCAACAGACGCATTGATCAACCGCAGCGCAGCTTGCTTGCATCGTCTGTACCACAACACGAGAGAGTTCTCAGTCATGGAGCAGCCAACGCACGAGGAACATGAGCAGGATGCAGGTCCACCACAACCACCCATAACAGTGCCTCTGTCGCCTCCCGAGGACTGCGTCCAGGTAACGGAGGATGGGGGTGTGCTGAAGCACATCCTGACAGAAGGCTCAGGAGAGGTTCCAATGCTGCACGCCAGATGCCTCGGTGAGTGCAGGAATCGTTTGAAAAGCATTCTTTGATGACACAGCTTTGTTCATAAACACCTTTGCTGTGTAAGCAAATGTGTCCGTGCTGACAGATGCTGCAGCCCAGCCTGTGCACTTGCATGTGCAGCAGATGCTACATCATCATCAGCAGCGGCGCAGCACGCCATGCAATGCCAGCCCAACATCTTGGCTCAACTGTTGTACTGTCGTGTACTTCTGCCCGTTCGCAGTGCACTTCATTGGACGCTGCCTGCCCAGTGGCGATGTGTTTTTGAACAGCAAGGAGGACAGTCAAGCAGCAGAGCCCTACATTGTGGTAGCAGGCAGAGGTGCGCAGCAACAGGCTCGTGTTGTAACCGACTTTTGTGTTTTGCCCTGTGGCTGATCTAGCTTGGCAGGCTTTCCAGGCCTGGTGCTCTACACGCCATTCAGCTGACAGACAGGTAGCAGCAGCAGTTGCAGCGTTAAGCAACAGCAGCTGTGCGGCAGACTCCCTGCATTGCCACATTGCCTGCAGCAGAATTAGCAGCGAGCTTCTTGAAATGCTCTGTCAGTAGCTTGCAGAAAGCTGCACATGCCATCAGCAGTGCGGCAGACGCTCTGTTGTTGCGATGTTGCCCAGCGCCAGGGGAATGTTTATACACCAGCAAACCCAGCAAGCTCCTGCTTTAAAGGTCCATCACACTGTACAGCGACAAACTTGAAATTTTGATTGCTCAACAGCTGTAGTTGGTAGCTTGCAGGAAGCAGCACATGCCATCACCCTGCGCTTCACCCCTTACCTGCTCTCACTCCTTTTACACACTTTTTCACCACATGCAACAGACACCACGCAGCGCGCAACAGGCCTCAACCTGGCTGTCGCCACCATGCGCGCCGGCGAGCGCGCAGCAGTGTACGTCACAGACCCTGCCTATGGCTATGGCGAGAAAGGCAGCTTCAGCTTCCCGAGTGTGCCCCCCTCCTGCCAGCTGATGTATGAGGTGGACATGATTGCATGGGAGCCGCCAGCAGAGGTGAGGCCGGCTGGCTGGTGCAGTGCTGCGGCATGTGATGTGGCACATAATGTTGCTGGTGTACGAGGTGGGCGTGATCGCCTGGGAGCCGCCAGCAGAGGTGAGGCCAGCTGGCTGGTGCAGTTGCTGTAAGGAGGTGCAGCATTTTGCAACAGCACAATGCAACATGATGCTTACTCACATGGCTTGCTGGGGCCCCTGCCACCATGCTGTGGCTTACAATGCGGCGGCTCGTGCAAGCAGTAGTTGGCGTGTGTGCAGGAGCTGCAGGTGGTGAATGTTATCAGCAGGGGCAGGCACGGGTGGGGGTGCCCTGGCACATGACCGATGCCAGCAGCAGTGCTCTTCACAGCAGGGGTCGGCACAATTTAACCAGCAGATACCAACACACTGTTCGCATTGCTGTGTGATGCATGGTCAATGATCTTGTAAGCAGCAGCAGTTCCTGCATCAAGGTTTGTGCATCAAGGAGCACGTGCAGCAGGCTTCCTCCCGTGGCTACATGTAGCCGCAGCACAAGAACCTGCTGACACCGCTGCTGCTGCTGCTGCTGCTGCTGTCGTGTCCTGTCAGGGCGTGGACCGCCGCACGATGCTGTACGAGGAGCGGCTGGAGGCAGCGGAGCGGCGGCGCAAGGAGGGCAACGCGCTGTTTGGGGAGGGCAAGTACACCGAGGCGCTGGCCAAGTACGCCATGGTGAGCAGCGGCAGCAGGTGCAGCAGGCACAGGCGCACACGTTTATGCTTGTTGTTGTTGCGGCATGTTCGGGATGGCAAGTTCACCGAGGCGCTGGCCAAGTATGCCATGGTGAGCAGCAGCTGCAGCAGCAGCAGCAGCAGCAACAGAACTGCAGAGTGGCTGCATAAGCTGGCAGTACATAGCGCCGTGGTCACTTTGCTCAGCAGGTGGGCCTTCAGTTGTCCTTCAGACGGCAGTTTACGACCGCACCCTTACTGCACTGGTGTGGACATGTGTGCGGCGCACAACCGACTGACATACTGCTGTGCTGTGTGTTGTTGCGTGCGGCTATCTTGTGCAGGCGCTGTCGTACTGCGATGAGGACTTCATGCTGCAGCTGCACGGCCCCCACCTAGACAAGGCAGAGGAAGTGACAAACCCAGTGTACCTCAACATGGCAGCAGTGCAGCTGAAGCAAGGGGACTTTGCAGCAGCAGCGCACAACGCCACACAGGTGGGTGACAGCAGTGCTGTCAAGGAGGGCTGATTCGATCAGAGCTGCTGGCAAGGATGGGCCATGCCAAGCTCACGTCCGGCAGGGTTCAAGTGTTGCCGCTGGTTGACTGGCAGTGTGCATGCGGTATGCATACTTGCAAGGTGCTGGCGCTGTGCAGCGCCTCTTATCTGGTTACCCAGTTCTGTCTCCTGCCACTCCTGCTGCTGGTGCTGCTGATGTATTGCTTGACCTCACCTGCTGCTGCATCATGCTATGTCATGTGCTGAAGTGTGGAGCCAAGTTTAGTTTCATCTGTGGCTACTTGATGCTCTGCTGACGCGTGCAAGCATCATGCTGCAGGTGCTGGTGCGCGACCCGAAGCACATCAAGGCGCTGTTCAGGCGCGGCAAGGCGCGTGCCGGCATGGGCAGGACAGTTGAGGCGCTGGAGGACCTCAGCAGCGCAGCAACACTGTGAGTGGCTTGCTGTACTACACCGTGTGTACTGTCAGGATGATGTGCGGCGTTATTGAACCCGTTGGCGTTGTGTGGGCTGTGCCCCTTGCAGCAAGAGGATGCCGTCGGTTTGCTGTAGCTGTGCGTGCGTTGTCACGCTGCTGCCTGCTGATAGTACGGTGATTTAGGCACAGCAACCCATGCACTTGCCGACAGTGTGTCGGCTGGCGGCGGCGTGTTGCCCGTGCCCTCTGCAGCGAGAGGAGGGTTTAGGTCTCAGTTGCTGTAGCTGTAGAGGCGCTGGAGGACCTCAGCAGCGCAGCAACACTGTGAGTGGATCGCCTGGCAGGGCCAACTAGCTGCTGCAATGCATGCATTGGCAGGGTGATCTAGGACGTTCGCTGACTAGCCCGCTTCGCGCTGGGTGGCGATAGCGTGTGGACCGTGGCCTCTACAGAGAGATATGCTGTCATATGCTATAGCTGTACGTCTTTTGTCTCACTGCTTCCTGCTGATAGTATGGTGAAGAAGGCACAGCACCCATGCACAGCTAGCCCATTGGGTGGCGATAGCATTCACACGTGTGCCGCCAGCACTGGCCCCCGCCACGCCTGACGCAGCTGCCTTTTGGTACATCTGCTGCCTGCTGCAGAGACCCTGAGGACCGTGAAGTTCAGCGTGAGCTGCTGGCACTGAAGCGGCTGCAGAAGGAGGAGCAGAAGGCCGGCGCCTCACTCTTCAAGGGAGCATTGGGGCCCCCACCAAAACCCAAGCCGGGCGGCGGCCTCAATGATATGCCACCGGAGCCACAGCAGCAGCAGGAGCAGCCAGAAGCAGCAGCAGCGGAAGAGCCAGCAGCAGGTGGTGCGGCAGAACCAGCAGCAGCAGCAGCAGCAGCAACAGCAGCAGCAGCGCGGAGAACAGCAGCAGCACGTGACGTCAGCGGTAGCAGCAGCAGCGGCGGCAGCAGAGGCCGTGGTGGTGGGCTGCTGCAGCCGCTGTTTGCGCTGCTGGCTGCGCTGCTGGGCTGGCTGGGTCAGCTGCTGGGGCTGGTGAAACGGCCGCAGGCAGCTAGAAGATGATGCAGCACATTGCAGGCTGGCATGTTATGCGGCTCGCAGGCTGGAGCATCAACAGCAGCTGCTGGTGCTGGTGTTGCCATGCGTGTACTGTTGCCAGCTTGACACGGGCAGCAGCTCAGGCGATTGAAAGGGAGAGTTTTCATTTTACCACATGTAAGCAGGGCTGAAGCTGGCTCTTGCGCTGAAAGGTTGTATCTTACTCGGACGAAACGATTGTGTACGTTGGGTAGCATGGATCCCGCATGGGTGGCGGGTGGTGCTTAGCCAGGCGTGTGGTGGGAAGGCTAGTCAATGTCACAGTATGGCAGTACGGAATAAAGAGTTAAAGCGGTACTGCTAGCTGGCTGCAGGTGCTGCAGTAGCGCAGCGGGCACGCGACAGTGTTACCATGTGTGGAACGCCACATGCTGGCGTCAGGCCATCATTGCAGTGACCACACCCTGTGAGTCGCACGCCACTGGCAGGTTATCCCAACCAGCAATACGATGCTGTAATGTGATGTATGTCGCTCTCTAATCCAGTCAACGGTCAACAGTGTGAATGGCAACGCCAGAGTCAACGCTGCATCAACATGCGTTCGCAGTCGGCAATGTAGTACTACTAGTAGCACCGTGTGCAGGCCTTGTGCATTGCGCACAGCCAGACAGATAGCACTCAGGCCATCCAGGCAGCCTGCAATGCACAGCAACAAGTCGTCCACAACCAGAGCACCTACAATGCAGGCAGAACACCAAGCGCCTACCCGGGCGGCCCTGACCGCCATTTGCTCAGGTGCATGCACGTGCATGCATGCACCATATGGTGCGGGCATGCATTGTGTCGTCCTCAACAAGCACTTCCAATCGGCACATCAGCACCCGACCAGCAGCCAAGTGAACAGCACTGCCACACCAGTTTGCACAATGCAGACCTAGGTACAGTGTTGCATCAAGCCTGGCGGAGTCCGCCAGCTGTCCGCCATGGCCAGCAGCTAACACAGCAGCAGAGTAGCAGAGAGTCCATAGCAGGCTTGCAGCCTTGCCTGGCCTCAACTGCACCCGTGCAATGTGTCACGTACATCATTCAAATGTGAAGCTCGAATTCAAAGTGTCGCAAAACACACCACTGCTGCCAGCGCGTGCTGCTGGGCGGCACAGACAGCAGCACTCTGGTGTGAACAACACTGCAGTGCGGCCCTGCATAAGCAAGCCCCAAGAACTTGTGCTGCTGCATGCCGGAGCATGCGCCATGCAGTTCAATTCCACCACAACACACACCTTGGTTGCCCTCAACCCATCCACTGTTGCTGCGCCGCACAAACACACAAATGCCCCAGAGACCTGCCACTGCTGCACTACTAGTACGGAAATGCCGCAAAAGAGGTTCCAAAGCAAAAAGAAAGAGAGCTCGGTAGCTACCTATATGCCGATAGGCTACGCATACCCTCAGCAACCACGCAAGTGATCGGGACATCATGAATCATGCACAGAGACCAGCAATCCTGATGGGACTGCGGCAGCAGCTGAGATGTACTGTCACCATGGAAGCAGCAAGGCCTGCAGTGCTGCACCATCGCAGGGACTCCTTGATCGGATCAGCTGCACTTTCAAGCGCAACACGCACACAGACAGATAGACGAGCCACGTGTTTGTCTCCACAAAGAAGGCCATGCCGTGGCGGGCCGGCAATATACTACTAATGCAGGGCTGACCTGCTCCTGATGCTGCTAAGATCCTGCTAAGATGCTGTGTTATGAGCAGCCGTACATGCCACCAAGCGGTTGGAAGCATGTGTACCAGGCGTGCCTGTGCTGAGCATACTGCTACTGCTGTTGCTCGGTTAGTGCGCAACATCACCTCCGGGACACATGACACACCTCACCCACGCCTTGCTGCTGCTGCTGCTGCTGCTGCTGCTGCTGTTGCTAATGCAGCTGCAGCCATTGTAACTAGCTGCATGCTGCCAACAGCAAGGCACATAATAGATCCTGCTGCCATCACTCCACCAGCTGTTGATGCAAACTGCAGCTGATGGTGGCAGGTTCACCTACGCACACACTTCCCGTTCACGTCGGCAAGGCAACCAGGAGCATCGATCACCCTTGCAGCCACTTCAAATCACGCACAGAAGACAAAACACAACCAGCCAGAAATAACCACACAGGCCTGAGTTGTGTACAGGCTAATACTGCGCTCACAGGAGCCAACCACTGCCTGCACATGCACAATCACCAGCAGGAGGGGAGCATTCACAGCTGCAGTGTGACTGGACACTGCTGCTGTGCAAGTCACATACGGCCACATGCCACAGCTTGGACGTGGCGTGTCACAGCAGTACGTCTGGGTGACCTGCCGTCCTTCTTTGCGCACATTGCTGACAAGCTCCACACTGCAAACCATGTGCTTATTCCAAACTGGAGCAAAGCCACAGAAGATACTTCCAACACAGTAACACTCTCTTGAGCCACAGCCACACAGCATCACAAGTGATGCTGGCAGAGCTGGGGGTCTGACACACCAGCTAAGCACAGTGTTGCTACAACTCAGCAACATCAGCTGCCAAACTCTTTGCTAAGCAGCGCCGGCAAGCGCCATGGCGCTGCACTGCAGGGCAGCGGATTCAACTCAACCAGCTGCTGCACTTTGGAAAAGCCCGGGACTCTTCCTACCAGGCGGTAGCTTGGTGATGTGCCGCGCTGTGGCCCCATTCCCCGCTGTTTCAACATCACAGCGGGAGGCAGCCGCAGCAGCGAGCAGCATGCACAGCAGAACTCAGCAACCTTTGTGGCATCTGGAATCGCTGCAGAGCTCAAGCTGACTCCTGTTTGACGGCATGTGACCTGCTGTTATACACACGCGCACGTGGCAGACAGAACAGCCAGGCATCCTCTGCGATCAATATGCAGTGCAACCAGTCGAATTGAAAGCCTTGAGCACAAACATCACGCCACATGTGGCGTGGTGATGAGGCAGCCACTGACGCACACGTGCCCCACGCATGGGGGCACAATGTTCCCACATGCCAGCACAACACGCGCACTGCTGAGCAGTGTTCACTCAGCACTTCAGAGACGAGCGCAGCCTGCCGCCCCCGATCCTAACACAACACGACCAATAGATCACATCCTATGTGCTACACCAGCGCACAGACGGCCCTGTGGCCTGTTTGTTGCTGTGCATGTCACGACATTCACAGGTGCCGCACTAGTTCATGCTCTGGCACTTTCCCTACACCCTACACATGGCGGCTGCAGCCGAGCAAAACTCCGGGCTGAGAATGATCACGGGGGTGGAATGGAACTGATCACCAGGCTGTGCATGGTGCAGGAACACATGCAGCTCGCGTTCAAGCAAGAGCAGTGGCCGACGCATGCACGCATGCATGGATGCAGACGCCACGCACGCTGATGCAGCCATGTACTGTACAAGGCCAGGGGCGGCCTACAACTGACGTCAACTTGATGCAAGCTGGTTGTGCCAGAGCACGCAACACACCCATCAAAAAGACTGGTGTGGTACCAGAAATGTGCCAAACACCGATGCTGGTAAGATGCCCTGCACTGCAATGCAGCGCCACCATCCACAGGATGGGTGCAGCACAGAAACATGCCACGCACCGTTGCTGTTGGGATGCTGTGCACTGCAATGCAGAGCAATGCGATGCTTTTCAGCTTCGGATCACTTATCAAGCGCCAGACAACACAGGTATGTGTTGGATCACATGTGCTGCAGATAACATCAGCTGCATTGGTGCATCAACCAGACTACATCGTGGCACCAAGACAGCTGCACTGCAGCAAACTGACTGACCTGTGCCACACAGGCTGCCGCGGCAGCATCTACACAATGCAGCCGCCACTCCTTGCACATTTCTCCACCACCCATGCTGCCACAATTCACTCCCTGCCATACCAACAGGCCTCAATTGCCATCAGCAGCCGTGCAGCCAACTCAGAGGCTGAGCAATCCGTGCAGTGAGCCCTCAAAGCCAAGGCCCGGGCCTCATACAACCCCAACATTGCAACCCCAACCCAACCTCGTACAACCCCAACGACACAACCCCAACCCAACCTCGTACAACCCCAACCACACAACCCCAACCCAACCTCGTACAACCCCAACCACACAACCCCAA
>RWJK01000411.1:249-25170 GCA_004335835.1 Scenedesmus sp. ARA3 | reverse complement strand
CCAACCTCGTACAACCCCAACCACACAACCCCAACCCAACCTCGTACAACCCCAACCACACAACCCCAACCCAACCCCGTACAACCCCCACCTCCAAATCAAGGCCCGGGGCCCCATGCAGTCCCAACCTCACACGCAAACATGACAGCTGCTTGCACGTGCAATAGCACCATGCCAGAAGCACTGCTGCAGCCATGATGTGTACAACACAAACATGCCGTGGACATACACAAAGTCTTCTTCAGACTTGGGCCAAAGTTGCACCTGCAGCTGCAGCTGTTGCTGTAGAGTCAGGCAGGCTGCGTGCACAGGCACCCATTTGCAGCCCACTCTTCGCCGATATAAACATGTGCATTGGTACTGTTGCAACCATGCATGCACCGTGTGTGCACAGTGCCCTCTCGTGCAAGCACCACAGTAGCAGCCAACTCCTTGCTGAGCAGGCAAACCCTGTATCATCAGGCCCAGCCACCGTTGATCACAAAGTGCGTGCAGGCATCCGCAACACACAAGTTGCATCAAAGATTCACCGTTTGCAAACGTGCGCTCCCCACATGGCCTGTTCCACCATAATGTCAGTTCAGATCACACTGTCCACTGCGCTAGCAGGATTGACAGGTCAGATCACATGGCATCACCAAAACCCTTCCAGGAAGCGAGTCATGCAACACCGCCAAACCCACACTACGATTACTCGGCACTGCCAAAGCCACACCCCAGAACAGTCGCATCACATGGCACCCACAAAACCACGCCAGCAGCCAGACCACATGGTGCCACCACAACCTACAGTATCAGTCAGATCACATGGCACCGCCATAACCGCTGCCAGGTCCCATCCCTGCCAGGTCCGCAGCCATGCCATGCCGATGGAAGCCCCACACATGGCCCCTCCAACTCCTTAGTACCAATCTTATCACAAGGTACCGCCATAAGCGCTGCCTGTCAAATCTGCAGCCAAGCCATCCTCATCCATGCCAAAGCCATGCCCTGTTGCCATGCCCTGTGGTGCTGCAGCACCCATCGAAAAGTCCATGGCAGACGCTCCACCAAACTGCAGAGGCTGCAGCTCAAACTGCTGCAGCTGCTCCAAGCTCACAAGCGCATCCTCCTCATAACCTTGCTGCTGCTGCTGCTGTGGTTGTTGGCCCCACGCTGCTTGATGCTGCATGCTCCTGCTACCGTTCAACCCACCAGCAAATGCCGCATCCCCCGCAGCCACCGGCCCTGCATACAGCCCCTGCTGGACTTGCATGCTGCCGTAGCCAGACTGCTGCTGCTGCTGCTGCGGCGGCTGGGCCTGGGTCAGTCCATATCCTGCTGCCATGCCCAGCTCAGCCCCACTGCCCATCTCACAGCCGCCAGCTGCACCAACAGCAGCAGCAGATGCAATGCTGCCGTCCCTGTGCAGCCGCTGCAGGCTCAACATGCTGCTGCTCGCACCAGGAGAGCTAAAGCCAGGCCCTGCTGCTGCTGCTAGGCCCCCGGCTTGGGCATACCCAGGCAGTGGGGTATACGGGCTTGTAGGCACAGGTGCAGGTGCAGGCAGGCTGTTGAGGTGTGTTGCTTGCAGGTCCATGCCGAAGAGCTGAGGGGCAGGGGCTCCAAGGGAGGTGTTGCCCAGCCTGCTGGACTTAGCATCCACGGCAGGGCCCAGCAGCAGCGGCTTGCCAGTCACAGGGTGCGTCAGCATCCTGCGGTTGATGCCAGGAGCCCAGATAACAGGAGCAGCAGCAGCAGCAGCAGCAGCAGGGAGATGATGCCATGCCCAAACCGCTATGCACATGTGCAACACGCGCACCTCGCACAAGGCTGGGGTGCGTTAGCATGCTGCAGGTGACATTACGGCACCATAGACACCAGCAGCAGCAGCGGCAGCAATGACAACGGGTCACACCCAAGCCCACCACGAATTCACAAGCTAAAGCGCCTTGCACACAGCACACCGTGCAAACAGCATCTTGCATTGCCTGCCGTGGCCTCCACCGGCGCAAGCAACCTCCCAGTAAGGACACACACACGCATACCCAGTCACACGCAGATGAAACAGTGCGGCAATGGTGGTTGGCGCACCTGAGCACTTTGCCGCTGCTAGTCCTGTACACCCCAGGGCTGCCAAAGCCTCCCAGGTAGCCACTCAAGTCACCAGAGCCACCGCTGCTGCCGACCGCAGCTGCAGCAGCAGCGGCGGCAGCAGCAGCCGTCGCCTCACTGAATGACTGCTGCCTGCCCGGGCCAGCAGATGTAAGGCCAGGGGAGGTGAGGCCTGCTGCTTCGCCCCTGGCCCTGCTGCTGCTGCTGGCGCTGCCGCTGTCTGCTCCTCTGGGTGTTTTTGCTGCTGCTCTAGGGCCAGTGACGGCCCTTGGGCGCTGGAAGGCGTTGTCGCTGTTGGTGCACATGCTGCTGATGTCTGGGCTGCCAAGGCCTGCTGCTGCTGCTGCTGCTGCGGGCTCGGCTGCTGCGGCGGCGGCTGCAGGCTCAGCAGTAGTGCCTGCAGCAGCTGCAGCTTCATCAGCACCTGGTTCGGCTGCCCTAGCAGGAGCAGCAGTAGCTGGAGTCATCTCACTGCTGGTGCCTGCCTCCTTTTGGGCGTTGTCTGCAGGCTGCTGTTGCTGGTGGTGGTGTGCTGGCTTGGGAAGGGCAGGCGGCTCTGTTGTCACCGGAGGCCGCCGATCTGCCAGATCAGGCCCGTTGAACGGCAGCTGCAGCAGCCGCTGCTGCAGCTGCTGAGGCTGCTGTTGCTGCTGCTGCTGCTGGTCAGGCTGGTCGCATGACATTGCCTGGAGGCCACCTGAGCTGCCATATCTGCGCATGGAGTGTGCCGCTGCATCATCATAGCCCAGGTGGTGCCCTGATGACATCGTTGCATCTGCTGCTGCTGCTGCCTGCTGCCAGCTGCGCTTCCTGCCGCTGCTGCTGGTAGTGCTAACTGGGCTTGCAGCAGCACCCTCAGCAGCAGCAAAAGCAGCAGCTGGTTTGTCAGCTGCAGGCTGGCCCATCAGCATGCTGCCGGAATGATATGCATCTGCTGCATCTGCTGAAGCCGCACGCGGCGCAGCAGCAGCAGCACCGGCTGCAGCCAGCACATCCCTCGCTGATGATCCAGCAGCAGCAGCAGCCTCTGAAGATGCTCGGTGGCGTGCTGCTGCCATCTGCGGTGCTGAACCAGCAGAGCGCAGATCAAGCGCCATTAGGGTTCGGCCAACTGGCGGGCTGGTGCCAGCAGCAGCAGCAGCAGCAGCAGCATCGCTGTGCATCCAGCCAGCCACACCTGTTGGCGCATCCAGCGTTGCTTGCACATTGCTCCTGGTGAAGTTTTCAGTGCTGCTGCTGCGTTTGAGGCTGCCGCTGTTGACACCTGCCTGCTGCAGCTGCTGCTGCTGCTGCTGCTGCTGCTGCTGCTGCTGTGGCTCACTGTGCTGCAGATCCAGCACAACTGCAGCAGCACCAGCAGCAGCAGCAGATGCATGGCTGCCGCCAGCGCCACCACCGTCCATCTCATAATTCAGGGCAACTGGTGCTGCTGCCATGCTGCTGCTGTTGCGCATGTAGGCATCGGTCTCTGGGTAAGGCACAGGCGGCCTGCCGCCATAGCCTGCATGCCTGCTGCCGCTGCCACTGCCTAAACCAGCCACGTTTGAAGGCGCCTGGCCGCGCCTATCAGCAGGGGGTGGCAGCTCTCTGCCAGCTGCTGCTGCTGTTGCTGCTCCTGCCCTGTGCATCTGCTCGGACTTCTGAGCCAGCTGCCGCAGGCTTTGCGCCACAGCATGCTGCCTGGATGCTGCTGCTGCTGCTGCTGCTGCAGCAGCAGCAGCGCCTGGTGGGCTGCCTGCAGCATGCATCATCAGCCCAGCACCGCCCCTACTGCTGGTGCCGCTGCTGCTGTAGGGTGTCCCATAAGGGCCTGGCAGTAGCCTGGCAGAGCCAGGGGTATCTGGATGCATGCCTGGGTACCTGCGCTGCTGCTGCTGCTGCTGCTGCTGGTGTGGGGGTGCTGCAGGGGGCCAGGCAGGGTGTGGCAGGCCCCTAGGGCGGGGTGAGCTGCCTGCTGGCAGCGGCAGCGGCGGCTGGCTGGAGGCAGCATACAGCACCTGGTGCGCCAATCCCTGCTGCTGCTGCTGCAGCATGATCTTGCGCATCTTCTTGAGTTGCTTGCGCTCCTTGCGGCGCCGCTTCTCCTCTGCGATCTGCTGCTTTAGTGCTTCTAGCTCGGCCTGGTGGGCGCTGAGGGCGGGGCCTAGTGAGGGGCCTGAGCCTGGCTGTGGCTGCTGCTGCTGCTGCTGGCCTGCGAATGTTGCATGCTGCTGAGCTGGCTGGTACATCTGCTGCTGCTGCTGCTGCTGCTGCTGCTGGGGGTGCTGCTGGGGGTGCGGGTGTGGGTATTGCTGCTGCTGCTGGTGGTGGTGGTATGGCTGCTGCTGGTAGAAGGGGATGGGAGGTTGGCCGCTGGGGGTGGGGACCTGGTGTGGCTGCATGCTCTGCTGCCACTGCTGCTGCTGCTGCTGCTGCTGCTGGGGTGGGAAGCTTGCAGAAGGGTAGGAGGGGTGGCCTTGGTAGGGGAAGGGCGCTGCTGCTGCTGCTGCTGCTGCTGGCAAAGGTGCCGGAGCAGAGTGTGAGCTGTGCAGCTGTGGCGGAAACTGTGGCTGGTGGTAGGGAGCCCACACTTGCTGCTGCTGCTGCTGCTGGTGATGGCTATCCATGCCTGGGCCCCTGCTGGCAATGCTGCTGCTTGTTGCATGCTGATGTGGCGGCTCATCTGACATCAGCAGGTCCTGGAAGCTGAAGGGGCGATCTGAGCTGTTATTTGACATGTTATGTGACGCTTGTGGCTCCTGCTGGCCTCCTGCGCCTTCAGTGCTTGTGTGCGTCACCAGCACTGGAGCGCTGAAGGACTGCTGCAGCTGCCAGCCAGGTGGAACACTGCCAAGAGCAAACTCCTGCTGCTGCTGCTGCTGCTGCTGCTGCTGCTGCTGCCCATTGCTGACACTTCGCATCTGGGACACGCCAACCCCTGCGCTGGCAGCAGCAACAGCAGGCGATGCACCTGCACCAGGTGGCGTGCCTGCTGCATCTGCTGCCTGCTGCTGCTGCTGCTGCTGCCCCACCATGGCAATAGGCACCTGGTGGGACCCCAAGGGAGTGGCAGGGTTGCCAGCTGGTCCTGCTGCTGCTGCTACTGCTGCTGCAGGGCCTGTGGGGTAAGGCAACTCTGCATCATGCCCGCCGCTAGCTGCAGCAGGTGTAGCTGTCAGCGGGTGGCGCTGCTTCCGCTGCTGCTCTTCAAGCAGGTACTGCTGGTCCAGCATGACATCAACAGACAGCTGCTCAAGCATCTTGTCAACAGCGGTAAAGCCATCTGCCTCCTCTGCTGACCCTGCTGTTGCTGCTGCTGCTGGATGCTCCAGAATCGTAGCCCTGCCATCTACAGCAGCATGATGCTCTGCTTCTGCTGCACTAGAGGCAGCAGCTGCAGCAGCTGCACTCCTGCCTGGGCTGCTGCCACTTTGAGCCGCAGCAGACTGCTGCTGTTGCTGCTGCTGCTGCTGTACGGCTGGCTGGTGCAGAGATCCGGCTGCATCCTGACCTGAACCTGCTGCTGCTGCTGCTGCTGGTGTCGGCTGCACGCCTGGCAGCGTCAGTTGGTCAGCCTCGTTGTCATCATCATCCAGCAGATCTGACAGCCCGCCGATGTCATCTGCATCCAAGCTGGCCAGATGCAGCAAGCTGGCAGGCAGCTGCTGAGCCTGGGAGGAGCTAACGTCAGCCAGCCTGGGACTGCAGCTGCGGGCAAGTGCTGGGGAAGAACAGTCTTCGCGCTGCTGGCCAGCTGGCACTGATGCAGACGTGCCTGAGTGTGTCGTGCTTGCTGCTGCAGCTACTGCTGTTGCTGTAGAGGATCTAGCTGGGGTCTGGTTGCGCTTGCTGCTTGCTGCTGGCCTGCGCAGGTCTGGGAAGATCAAGTTGAGCAGCACGCCAGCGCGTGACTGCAGGGGGCTGCGGCTGGGCTCTGTTACGAAGCGCTTGGTGCGCGTCATCTGTTTACGCAGCCAAACGTGGCACATTGTGTGCCATGTTTTGCTGGCTTGCTCTGCTGCTGACTTGGACTGGATGTGACAAGGATGCTGGGGATAGCTGCAGCCAGCTGGCTCTTCAGATCTGCACAGCTGGATTGCCCCAGAAGTGGTGCTGACGGCTTGAAGGCGGCTGCAGCGGTTCAACGGCGGTGTGAAGACATTTCGAAGTTAATCAAGTGCGATTCCTGGTTTCTGCGGAGGCAAACACCAACAAACGCAGGCAGATTAGCATAGCATATTGCAAGAAGTATCGGTGAACGAGCTCTGCGTTTGTGTTCTGCAGGCGGTGCATGCGTTGTTACGTTTTTATGCCTGTAACTCAAATCGGTGCGAATGAGGTGGATACGCCGCCTACAGGCACAGTACGTCATCCCTCTACTCCGGCAGGGAGGGAAGGCAGTACTGGGTTATGGGTGTCCCCTCTGGGACGATCAGCGTCTCGATCATCCATAACAACCACATATGATTGTTTTTAGGCAGCCCACGTACCTCCCAGGCAGTCTCTTGGAGCGACCACAACCTCTGCGCCTGTAGTGCGCCTGCTGCTTTTGTACTCCAGAAGATCATTCCAATGAATTAAAAGGGTGGTTATCACTTCATGCGTGCGTGTCGAACCGCCGTTTGGTGCAATGAGGAGTTGCTAGCACAGCCTGTTCGAGCCAGCCGATGCGGGACCTGTGGTTTCAGTGTCTCCAGCACATTGTGCACGAAAACTCAGTGTACATTAACTGTTTATGATTTTATACCCCTCAATCAAGTGAGTACGTGGATCCTTCGACTGCAACCAGTCCGACACTTGGCAGTACTGACATGTCGGTGCTCCGACACCAACCGCTGCAGGCAGCTGCCGAGTCGGCAGCAGCACCTGGCAGCTGTGACGAGACGGCGTCATAGTTGCTAAGATGTTAGGGGACTGCTTTCTATGCAACACAGCTGCCCCGTTTCTTGCAGATAGCGCTGTTCAGGACCAGCCTGGCAGGCACTGAGAGGCTGCAGCAATCAAAGTCAAGAATCTTGACCTGAAGATCCCAGTAAAACATCACAACACCGTATGTCAGGCGCTTCGAAACACGCCTAACAGCTTAATACCGCTAGCAGGGTAGTTCAGGCAGGATTTGCAGCAGCACCTGTAGCAAGCTGGCTGCTCTGCAACAGATGCTGACCAGCAACTTGTAACTTGTAACCTGACCAGCAACACTGCAGCAACCGCAGCACTTGGCATAGACAGTGCATCTGCATGTGGCGCATCTGTTACACGTGTCATGTGGCTGCTGCATACGTAGGACGGTGGCAAAATGCCCACACAGCACGCACAGGACCTCAACCAGCTAGCATGGCCTCCACTGACGGCGACCAACGCCAGCAGCAGCAGCAGCAGCAGCAGGGCCAGCAGCCGGCCCAGCATCACCGCCAGCATCAGTGTGAGGCGAATTGCCAGAACACGACAGCCAAACCATGGGCCGCTTGCTGCGCCAAAACATGACAGCGGCCCCATTCAATGGGTGGTTGTGACAACCACCGCCGAGATCAGCCACACCAGAAAACAGCAAGCACGCAAACTTGTGAAGGTAACAACAACAACAAGCTTGGTAAGCTGAAAGAAGATAGGTGCTTCCTGGCAGGCACGTACACCAACACAGCTGAAGACCAACCAGCAACAACCACAACCAACGCCAACACACAGTTGCATGGACAATGCCTGTCCATGCAACAGCCTGAGACAAAATGCTTTGCACACGCCACTCTCGTGGTACTGCGCTCTGCTTCCAATGCTGATTGGATTTGGTGCGTAAGCGAGTCGACAAACCAACGGCCAGCAGCTGGCATGCAGCAACAGCTGGCCAGCTTTGAAAGTAAGCGCCTGCATGCCAAGCCCTGCACGGTCAAACAGCACAATACACTACAATGATGCATCGTAATATACAGAGGCAGCAGCCTGCAGCAGGCTCACTCGCGCACACGCCCCATACACCACCTTCAAGACCACCCTGTGGTGCAGGAAGTGCACCAGAGCTTGCCAAAGCAGCCCGGAGTGCTGCAACTCACAATCGTCCTGCCAGCAACTGGCAGTGTGGCTGCAACACGCACTTCACCCACCACCCTGGCAAGGGGGAAGAAAAGAAGAGCCAGCACACTGCCTATCCGTTGATCATACAGCAGCTGTCGCAGGCACTGCGTGATCAGCACACACATGCCATCCCGGCAACAAGTGAAGTCATGAACAAACAACTCACAATGCCTTGTACAGATGCCTTGTACAAATGACAGGAGCACGCAGACACACGATGGTACAAACACGCTTCTGTTGTAACATGATGTTGTAACATAACGACGACGATGGTGAAACACAGGCCCCGCTCAGGATGCAGGCCCTAACCCTGTTAGCGGTGAGCCAGCGGAGCTTGCATCTGATTGCACAGGCGTCAGCTGCGGAATCGGCAGCATGCGTGACGCTGCCCTGCTCTGGGATCTGCTACTGCTGCTGCTGCCCGCTCTGCTGCTGCTGCTGCTGCCACCTGCACTGCTGCTGCTGCCAGCAAGCAAGGGCGCCGTCAGGTCGGCAACAACGTGCTGCTCCTGTTGACTCAGCCCAGCAAGCTGCCGGAACTGCCGTTGTGCGCTGCGCTGCCGCGAGCGCCAGCGCTGCGGCTGTTGCTGCTGCTGCTGCTGCTGCTGCTGCAGCTGGCTTGCCACGGCAGGCAGCCCTGCCCCTCCCCGCAAGCCACCCGGCAGCAGCAGGCCCGCCTCTGCTGCATCTGCTGCCGCTGCCGCTGCTGCATACAAGGCTGCCGGGTGCAGCTGCCGCGCGACACGGCCTATGCTACCAGCCGCCTGCGGCGCTGCTGCTGCCTCCGCTGTTCGCACCCCCGCAACTCCAGTGGCCGGTACTCCCAGTGCTGTAGCTCCAGCACCTGTGACACCTGCAGACTGCTGCTGTTGCTGCACCCGCTGGAACCGCGCCCTCAGCCGCCGCAAGAGATTTAAGCCGCCTCCACCTCCCGCATCTCCAGCAGCACCAACCCCAGCTCCTGCTGCTGCATTACCTGCGGCACCCAGTCCTGCTGCTGCTGCGCGTGCTGCTGCTGCTTCCAGCTCCCGCTGAAGTGCTGGCGGCGGCAGCTGACTGGCATCATGCTTGCACACCGGGCACAGCCGCCGGTTCGCCAGCCAGGGATCGATGCAGCGCGCATGGAATCGATGCTGGCATGGCAGCACCCGCACCTTATCACCCTCAAGATACCGCTCCAAGCACACCACGCACGACCTGCGGGTTGCGCCGCCGCATGCGCCTGGCGGCCCAGCTGTTATAACGCCTGACACTGCACACATGACGGCCTCTGGCTCTTCTTCATCATCTGTGCTGTAGCCTGGCGAGCTGAGAGGTGTGCCGCTGCTGCTGCGCTGCAAGGGGAAGTCCTGCAGCTCTGCAAACCCTGCTGCTTCTGCTGTGGGTGACTGGGCAAACCCTGCAAGTACACTCTGCTGCTGCTGCTGCTGAAGCGCGGCAGGCTGCAGAGGTCTACTGCTGCTGCTGCTGCTGCTGCTGTGCGCAGACGTGCTGGTGCCTCTGCTACTGCTGACAACAGCGGGAGCTGAGGATGACAGCACATCTGAGGGAAAGAACACTGCTGCAGCCCTCAGCGCAGCCTCTGCTGCTGCATCTGCATCACAACCCGCATTGTCTGACTGCCGCAACCTGCTGCCTTGCTGCTGCTGCTGCTGCTGCATGCCCGATCCAGCCCGGCTGGCTGCAGCTGCCCAGGACACATCAGATACGGATGCATACATGGGGCTGAGCGGCTGGCCTGCGGCCATTGCTGCTGCTGCTGCTGCTGTAGATGCATGGCCAGGCTGCGGCGTGCTGCGCCGCCGCCTGCTGGCCTTCCCTTCATACACCAGCACCGGCAGTGCGCGGATAGCACAGGCTGGCAGGCCTGCAGGGATGGGCTGCTGCTGCACAGCAAGCAGAGATGCGCAGGCAGGCAGGCGGGGCACAAGGTCAGGATGCTGTGACAACACACAGCAGCAGGCAGGCAATTGCCTTGCAAGGACCACTACAAAGCAGCCCTGAAAGCTCCAGCCTTGAAGAAACTGCCAAACCCACTCCGCCACTGCTTGCAATATACCACTGATATGACCTCAGCGCCCTGGCAACGCATCCCTGGCAACAGCGCAACCCCAGCAACCGCATAACAAGCAGCCACCACCTTGCCCAGCCAACACATAACCATCTCCATCCAACAACAGCTAACATGATGCAATCCTTATTCTCACCTGCGCCACGCCGCCGTAGCCTGGCCCACCGCCCAGCTCCTGCGCCCCCCGCCTGCCGTAGCGGCCCCGCCCCAGCCAGCCGCTCCAGGAGCGCATCACATAAAAGGCCGCCAGCACCACCGTCAGGGCCAGGAAGCCCAGGAACGCAGACATGACCAGGCTCATCCAGGCAGAGCCAGAGACCTGCGGCAACAGCAGCGCAGCAGCAGCAGCAGCAGATACTTAGCACAGGCAGCACCACTGTGAGTGCCAGGAATCCCAGGAACGCAGACATGACCAGGCTCATCCAGGCAGAGCCAGAGACCTGAGGCAACAGCAGCAGCAGCAGCAGCAGCAGCAGCAGATACTTAGCACAGGCAGCACCACTGTGAGCGCCAGAAATCCCAGGAACGCAGACATGACCAGGCTCATCCAGGCAGAGCCAGAGACCTGCGGCAACAGCAGAGGAGCAGCAGCAGCAGCAGCAGATACTTAGCACAGGCAGCACCACTGTGAGCGCCAGGAAGCCCAGGAACGCAGACATGACCAGGCTCATCCAGGCAGAGCCGGAAACCTGCGGCAACAGCAGCAGCAGCACTGTGAGCGCCAGGAAGCCCAGGACGGCGCTCATGACCAGGCTCATCCAGGCAGAGCCAGAAACCTGCGGCAACAGCAGCAGCAGCACCGTGAGGCGGAGGAGGCTCGAAAATGCAGTCATCACCAGGCTCGTCCGACAAGCCGAGACAACTGCCAGCAAGCAAGGTTCACATCACCAGCCGGCAGAGGCTGAGAAACAGCAAGCTAGCCAGCCAGCAAGGAGGCAGAGACGAGCATGCGCAGCACTGCCACGCGGCTCGCTCACCGGCACGATGCGCACGCGAGACTGCCCAGGCGTGAGCAGGCGGCGCATGATGATGCCGGCCTTCTCGCTGACAAACACGGCCGGGATGCCGGGGTCGGGGTGGTCGCGCGGCTTGCTCATGATGATCAGCGCCTGAGGCAGGGCGGCAGCGGCAGTGGACACACACGACAACGGGAGGTGAGGCAGCATATGGACAAAGTACAGGGGTGGGTCGTGTGATCTGCCAGCGCGTGCGGTTTCACTGATGTGTATGCTGCAGAAAAGGCATGATCCATGTGCAAGTGGTGTGCTCTGCAGCTGTCAACACCTGGCTTGCCGCCGCCACGGCGGCATTACCGTGCCGCTGCCCACACAACTGCAATAGCGAGCTGCTGCCGTATGATGTGTGCAGTGCTAGCCGGGCCTGCCCAGCGGCCCTTACCTCGTACACGTCATCGTACACGATTGCAGCAGCAGCTCCAGCAGCCTCCGCATAGCGCACCTGCACAGCATGCATGCACAGCACAGGCAGCATCAAGCTTGTCAGCTGGGTAGTAGTGCGGATGTCGGCGCAGCATGACAGTGGCGCAGCATGACACAGAGGCGCCACGCGCGGACTGCGGTGCAGTGCAGCTAGCACAACCTGCTCAACAGCCACCCACGTGTTGGGCTGTGAGCGAGCATAACAGACTCAGCAAGGCAAAGCATTCGTATGCCATGCTCAGCTGTGTCTCTCGCTGCTGCTGCTGCTGCTGCTGCTGCTGCCAAGACAGCAGTTGCTGCTGTTAGCGCTGCCCGCACCTTGACGTCAAAAGTGCAGTTGGTTGGATGCAGCTGCTGTGACCTGCTGATGAGCGCCACCCATGTCTGCGAAGTGTCGCTGAAGGTGAAGGGGCTGCAGGCATCCTCTGGGTCGGCCACCTGGCAGCAGCAGCAGCAGCAGCAGCAGCAGCAGCAGCAGCAGCAGCACAAGCAGCAGGAGTGTGAAATGAGACTGGCAGTAACCAAGGATGCTTGTTACGTGAGCAGTATTGGCACTACAACTGAGTGCATTGCTGCTTTTTGCTGGACTTTGTAACCATGCGTGCTGAGGAGCGCCGAGCGTCATGCTGCTCAAGACAAACTGCTGGTAAGGTGCGCACCCTCAGCAGGCCGTCGATGCCTTCATCTGGCACTTCTGGACCAAAGTCAGCTGGCAGGTCTGGGAACGGGTCAAACGTGTAGTTATTCCTGCAAGCAGCATCAGCAGCAGAGCAGCAACACACTGTGAGGGGGCGTGTCGCGAAAGCCGTGGGCAAGGCCATGCGCGCATGCAAAGGTGCAATGAAGACAGCTTTGGAAAAGCAGCTCGTTTTCATATGTAACAGAGTTTGCTGTGATCAGTTGCAGGCAAAGTAACAGAGGGCAAGGCACAGGAGGTAGCGATGCGCAGCTGCCGCTGCGACTGCTGCTGCTTCTGCTGATGGCGCCCCAGCAGCTGCTGCAAGGCTGCGCTGCCTGCAGCTTTCTGCATTCATCCAAATTAGAACAAGGTTCAGAAAGATGCAGCAAGGAAGCCAGTACGGTCCTCACGTGTAAATGAACACGTCACCCAGAACTTGGGCCTGTGTGTGCAGGCAGGCTACTGCCAGCAGGAGCCAGAGCAGCGCCGTGCGCTGCAATCGCCATGTATTACGCAGCTGCATTGCCATGCGATGTTTGATAAGCCTTCACACCCTAAGCCGGACTGCAGCTGCACGACAGTTCAAGTAGTCGGGACTGTCGGTGGGCTCAGCATGCGCCCTTGGATCAGCATGTCAGCATACTATAGACACATCAATGCGTATCAAGGCGCTCGAGACACAAAGCACGTAAGTTCCTGGAAACGCGCTCATCTCCGGTGCCCCAACAAGTGGAGAAGCAGATCCCGTTTGATAGCAAACCTACTTTTGGACAGCTGCAACACGAAATGCTGTTGGATAGAGGTATCCAGCAGAGCAAGAACCCTGGAATGGTTGTGTGACATGTCACAACAGGTTGTGCCTGTCCTGCTAGCCTGTTCTGCTCATTGTCAAGAGTTGCACGGCTGATAGGCTTGCATGGCTATCTGCTGTCAACCCTCACCTCAAGGCGTATCACACCCTCCAGTACGCTGCTTGTCTTGGGTGGCCACCTCACAGCATCACTGTTGCTGCCACCACCACCCAACTCTGTGTACTCTTCCTTCACCTGCACTGGCCAAACTCATGCCACTTGCTGCCCATTGCCATGCACCTAGGTTCAGCACGCCATGCACCACAGCTTTCGCACATGCGCGCAGCCTCAGGCCGTGTAGGGTGGCGAGTCCTGTAGTAGTGGTTGGTGCTGAAGCAGCATCAGGCCCAGCCACAGGCGGCACTGATGCTGCCAGCAGCGATAACAGCAGACAGTATGCAGATTCAGGAGTACAGCTAACACCTGTTGCAATGCATGCACGGTCAGATGGAGGTGCAGCCGGCGGTTCAAGAGAGCAAGCCTCAGATGCATGGAAGAGCCAGCAGCAGCAGCAGCAGCAGCAGCAGCCGCAACAGCTGCATGCATGGAGGGTGTTTGTGCAGTGTGCAATGCTGGCATCAGCTGCCTTTGCAGCCACACCACTGATACTGGTGCTGGACGTTGCTGAGCGCGCGTGCATGGCTGTGTGCCAGGCCAAGCACATTCAGCTGCACCTGGCTTCGCGCAGCAGCGCGGCAGCAGCAGCAGCAGCAGCAGCGGTAATACAGCAGCCAGACACTGTTGGGCAGGCAACAAGCAGCAGGCATCAGCAGGATGCTTGGCCTTCAGAAGCTGCCTTTGCAGCCAGCAGCAGCAGTAGCAGCAGCACCCATGCTGCATGGACGAGCAATGGTGCCAGAAGTGGCAGCAGCAGTGCAGTCAGCGCCCTTCCTCGCCAGCAGCTGCCAGGGATAAACACTAGCAGCAGCAATAGCAAGGCTGGCAACAGCAGCAGCAGCAGGGCCGCAAGCAGTGGTCGGCCTCCCCTGCTTGGCCTGCTGCCGCCATGGACGGCCATGGCGCTTGCGGTCGTGCCTGGCCTGCTGCTGGCAGTGCTGCACTTCAGGCAGCCGGCAGTGCTGCAGCTGCTGCTGCTGTGGGCAGGCAGCTTGGTGGCGCAATCATATGGCAACCTGCTGCTGGTGATGCTGCAGCGTGGCGCGAAGCGGCCAGCCAAAGTACGGACTGCTGAGTCAACCCGCTGTCAACTACCTAGTGTTGTGCATCAGGAGGAGCAGCACAGGCAGCAGCAAGAGGGGCCTACTGGCACCAGTCTAGAGCAGGAGAACGGCAGCAGCAGTGTGCCGCCCTCTTCACATGGGTGGTGGGTGCCTGCACCGTCAAGTGTACGGGCAAGCCAGACTTTCAGCAGCAGCAGTAGAAGCAGCAGCCGCAGCGGGATAGCCATGGTTACCCTGTGGCTGTACAGGGTGCTGCAGTTGGTCGGTGATGCCTTCAGGGTGTGGTGTTTGTGCAGTGCGGGCTGTCTGTTGTGGCAGCAGCAGGGGCCAGCAGCAGCTGCAGCATGGGCTGGTAGTGTGGCGGGTGTGCAGAAATTGAGCTGCTGCATTGCAGCGGCAGCACCGCCAGGGCAGCTAGTGGGGGCGGCAGCGGCTGCTGCAGTAAGACTGCACCAATGTATTGGCAGTTGCTTCTGGCTGGGTGTTGATGTGGGGCTGGTTGGTGCGTGTGCTGGCGTGTATGCTTTGGCAGTGCTTGGCAGGGTGGGTCCGGGCTTGCACAGCATGCTGTAGTAGAGGTGTAGCTACATGATTTATAGTGCAGCTGTCTGATAAACATGATGATGATTGTAAATGTCATTGTGAAAAAATGTTGATGTATCCCAGCGTTGGCCTTCCCTTTCGAAGGGATAAGTTGATCCTTTTCCATAGTCTGAAACGGCATTACAGCCTGTGACCATTTCTTGTAAGCGAAGCCTTTCTTTCAGTCAGCTTCGCAAGTGTGCAACATGTGCTGGACACAATTGCTTGGTGAATCTTGTTAGAGGAGCACAGTTAGGCTTGCTCAAACTTGAGGGGGTCTCTTTCACGTTGATGGCGTCACAGCTACTATCAGTAGTGCTGCAACCATTACAACGGTATTGCATATTTATTTGGTTAGCGCCCAGATAAGATGCAATGTTAAATGACGTCATTGAACAGTCTCGCATGTTACATACATGCATGCAGTCACAACAATCGGCTTGCTGATGGTGTTGCGGCGCCTTAATTAAGGCTGGTTAGCTTATGAGCTAGCCGGCTGGTTAGCGCTTACAAGCAGCATGATGCCAGCATGTGCTGCGACCACAGGCACAGTAGGCATATTCATTGACAAGCATGCGCCGTCTGCACGACTGTCGACAGCAAGAAAGCTAGCAGCAACCCATCTCAATCTACAACACTGCAAACACTGTCAGCAGCTCCCAAGACACACTGCTGCCCTCAACAGCGCTGCTGACTGTCCACACACCCTGAACGGGCCTCTGCCAGCTGCTGACAAGCTGCGAATATAGCCAAGGTTGGACGTCACAATGTCTGACAGTATAACAGCCTTGTCTACCCCTTTCACTGCTGAGTTTGGGGGTAGGCCTGCTGCAGCCAAGATGGTCAGCTCGTCTGCCAGCTTCACCGGATGCTGCGGCTGCAAGGGCTTGTAGACCACGCAACCAGGTTTTGTTGTGTCACGGGTCAGGGCAGGCTTCAGCTTCTGCCGTATGTCTGTTGCCTGCTGCTCCATATGTTTGTTGAACTGAAGCGCGTAGGTGTGATTTGGCTGCATGATGTAGGCTGAGCCGTACGCAACTTTCACGGAGCCTGTGATGCCCCAGCCTGGGCTCCAGCTGCATGCCAGCAGGCAAATAGGCAAGCACATTGTGGTGGGCTGATGGACCATGAGCAACACCTACAATCTGATCATTAGCACCAGCACCGCTTGTGGAATTTGCAATCAGGACATTGCATGTTATGTAGCTAGGTGGACCTGCCCGCTCAAGAGCAGCAGCAGCTGTAAGAAGACAACCAGGGACATCTAGCAAACTTTCACTCAGTCTGGCAACATGTTTGTCTGATGACAAGCCCGTCGGTTGTCATCAACATAGCAGTGTAGTGCGCGACAGAGTTATGCATGAGCGATCTCAAATCTAAGCAAGCAAGCTAAGCTGTTTTGCTGAAGTTCGTTGTAAAATTGGTATGCAATGTATGCGCTATGTGCCGCATGCCACAACCTGCTCACCTGTTTTTGCACAACCAGTAACCATCAATATCATTGCATGGATTGTCCCACCACCCGTAGCAGAATAGAGCCTGGTACACTTGGTCAAAACCAGGCACCAGGCCCTCTGCTGCACTGAACACATTATCGGCTGCAGTGTACTGCACAAATCCATCATATGTCCTCAAAGACATGGCCACTGCTGTCATGACACCCCCTGCGAGCATGATTTGCTCCTTAACACTTGCTACAGAGTCAAGCCCGTTGCCAGAATCTGTGAACGTAAGCAATCCACCTGCACCAACACAAACGAGGAAGCGACCAGTTATTGTAGGTGGCACAATGTCCAAAAGACCTGAAACAGCTTGCAAAAGGCGGATTTGGCATTGCTCATGCCTATGCTGTATTCAGTTTTTTGAACTACGATTGCACCAAGGTGCGCATAGCGTGGGGCTGGGCATAGCTTGTATGAAGGTCATATGCATGGTAACGCAGTCCTTGCAGCACAGTATAAGTGTGTTTGTTCAGCAGGTGTGTGTCAGTTCATGTGTGCACTGCCTGTGTCACGGTCTGGGTCCAGCCAAAACATGTCTGCGGTGCCATTTCCCTCACCTGCTGGCAGTGGGGAAGGGCACGTCATCACCCTTGCGCAATCCCGGGTTGGCCCCTGTACATATGGATAGCAGGCTCGTGATGCCCATTTAGACACCCCATCGCCGCTGGAGAATGTTTCTTTCACATTGCTGTATGATGCCCCAGTTGCGCAATTAATCCGTGGCAACATCCTGTGTACACACAGACATCAGCAGCGCATTGTTGAAATGACCCTTTGCATCACAACATAAATCAAGGTCCTACTGTCAATGACTGAATGCATTGCAGAGCGTCACCATCATGGTACAAAATGGGCAATGCACGGAATCTACTGGTCGGGCGTAGTACGCCTGTGGCCGCGCCGCGCGGCTGTTTGAAACAGCGGTGACCTTCCCTACCTGCCTGGGACACATCACGCAGCAGCATCCAGTGTCCAACAAGTACGGCTCATGCATTGCTGACAAAATTGTTTTGACTGCCCTATGCTCGCTATTTGGCGCTCATGAATCATGCAAAGAAGCTAGTGGGCGACCGGTGTGGGGATTCTGAAACAGTTCAAGAAGCCGCAATATGGCACACCATCTAACCAAGAGGACAGGCAATTGGATAACGGCAAAGCAAGATTCAGCAGAAAGCAAATGCATAGATTTAGATGTGTCAAACAAAACAGAGGAAAGCAAGTTGAGTTATATGTGCATTGTTTGTGCATACGCACAAATACGTAGGTGTATACACCTCACACATGTGTGCGGCACATGTGCCACATGCCAGTGACTGACACACTGTTGCTGAATGGTCAGCCTGTGCAGGTGGCTGTGCTGTATGGACTACACATGCGCAGCTTGTTGCCGCAAAGCTTTGCTTTGCTTTAAAGCCAGTTGTGGCACAACATCTGTGTTTGTGAAAACTACAGAGGCCTGGCACAGCCATTGTTGTTGCTGCTGCTGATGATGATGCCTAAAGGCCTGCTTGCGCTGCAGCTAGCTAGCTACTATACAGTGCTATGTTTCAGCCTGAGAACACCCGATAGCATGTGGCGGTCTTCAAGTGATGGGGTGCTGGCACGGCTGTTGTGCTACTGCTCAGCAGCTCTGCTGCTGCTGCTGCCTCTGCTACTGCTGCTGCTGCTGCTGCTGCTGCTGCTGCTGCCTTAAGGCAGCTTCGAGCCTGCTGCCGATGCAGCTGTTGCAATCCAAGCCCGGCTACACGCCCATGTCCATTTATCATCCTCGAAAAACCAGAACGAGTTCATTCCAAGTATTGAATCGTGCATGCAAACTGTGCAACTTCCAATATGGACATTGCCTCAATTCAACGACATGATGAACTTACAGTAAGCAAGCAAATGTCCAACGAATGTTATGCGTGTGCTCATGAGCACCTGATCAGGTCAAAGGCAAGCCGCCTTTAAGGCTGTACAGCAACATATTGGGATGATGCGAAACACAGGACGCAGCACATGTGGGCGTGCATGCCTCAGGCATGCCAATGGTTGGCCGGCCTTTTGAAGTATTCAATGGTCTAGCAGTTGCTTACCAGCCGTGACAGTGCCCCAAATGTATGCACGGATCTTCCGGCCCAGGGCTATGGATTACACCCAAAGTCTCAAATATCAAACAAAAAGTACACTACTTCGTGAAGGTTATGCATGCCATGACCATTCCACCGCTAGGAAGTGGCAGGTGCTACCTTTCAAAACAAGCACGGAGCATCGCAGGTACAACAGAACGGCAGCATTGATGCATGGGGCTGGCCTTACTTGCAGAAGCTGAAGTCTTTCTCAGATAAGTTGAGCTTGCTCCAGCTCTGCTGCATGTAAACGTTGACGGCAGCCTCCGCAGCGGCAGTGACAACAAAGCCTACATTAGCTGCGCATCCTCCTTGGTCCTGCAGAAGCTCAGCAGGCATATGCAGAGCAGCCAAAGTTGAGAAACCTGCGACTGGTTCATGGCCATTGGATATCCATGGCATGCACTCTGGTTCAAGCCCATTGCATATTCCATGCATGCTATATGGGATGCACACTGCAGCTGCAATGGGACGTAACTAACCATACAAGTTAAAGTTAATTAGCAAAGTGCAGGACAGCTGCGGGGGTGTTGCATGAGCTGCATCATGTGCTGAGTCATAGCTCAACAGCCTACTGCTTCTGCCCAAGATGACACACCCCTACGCAATCTGCCACAAAACCACATGGTTAACTCACAACGATAAGTACCTGCAAGGCCAGTTGACATGTTTGCATTACACTTGCAAATTTGCCTACAAAAGCCTGACCTAGGCCTCGCACCTGTGCAGGGCTGATAAAAGCTCGGCTGCCAGATGTATCTGCTGTGCTGTTTGAAGAGTATTTTGCTGGAGTGAGTGCCAGCAACAAGGCATCAGTGCAGTTCTTATCCGGGCGGGTAATGGCGATGTTGCTGTTGGCGCACGCTTTAGGCAACTGTGTCGGAGATGTTGCAGTCGTTGGCGCATTTGCTGTGTTTGTAGGGTGCCCGAAGCTGTAGGCCTTCCTCTTTGGCAGTGTGCCAAAGTCAGGGTCCAAGCAGCTGCGTTGCCCACCACAGATACACTGGCAGAGTAGCAGCGGCATGTACGTTGCTGAAGTTGTCCACAGTAGTGTGTGCTGGCATGCCATGTGCTGGCTGACAACGACAGGGCCGGGGTAACTAAGACACAGAACAAAACCAGACTTTGTGACATGCCATGTACCTGGTCATTCGCAGATGTCATTGCTGTGTAGCTAGGTCAGCAAAAGCTTTCACAGGATAGGTCACACTGTGGTGTCGGAGCAACCACTGCTTGCACTGGGCGGCTCAATCTGGCATCGCTGGCAAATGAGGAACGCACCGGTTTGGACCAGGTGGGGGCGACGGCTGTGGTTTGGGAGATGGGCTGGGAGGTGTAGGGGTGGGTGTGGGTGGCAGCACTCGCCTCAAGAGGTCTGCAACTCTGCCGCAAAGCCTGAACGGCCCCCTGCTTGCTGCTGACAGAGCCGTGGGCAGGAACCCTAGGTTGGAGGTTACAATGTCAGCAAAGATACGTGTTGCGCCCATCATCTTTGCCTGTCTTGCATCCACTGCCACCAGCTCGTCCGCTAGCGACAACAAGCGCTGCGGAGTGGAGGGTGTGAACAACACACAGCCTGGTTTTGACTGGTCGTGTGCTAGGTTGGGCTTCAGTCGATCAAGAATCTCCTGCACCCTATCGGAACTGGGAGATGTCAGGAATCGTAGGGCAAACGTGTAGTCTGGTTGCATGATGTACGCTGCGCCATAAACAATTTTGAAGGATCCATTGGTTCTCCAGTCTGGGCCCCAACTGCACATGAGCGAGCCAGACAAACACATCTGATCTTGAGACTGTGATTATGAGCTGCAACTTATGTTGCAACTTGCAATTGGAACAAGCAATGATAAAAGAGTGTTTGGCCTTGCACACTCCACTACATGTCAAAGCAGCTTACCTTTGGTTGCTTCATTCAACATGACACATTGATTTGTGCCAGTAACTGCAATCGATGTAATATCAAATTTGCTTGTGAAAAGGACACACGCTTGTCATCAGGACACACACAACTAATCTAAGAACAGTGCATGGCTCCTGTTGTAGCACTTGCATGATATACTGCACTGTGTGGCACACGTGCTGGAATACTATTGTATTGGTCACCTCACCTGTTCTTGCACAGCCAATAGCCATCGCTTGCATCGTTGGGGTTGTCCCACCAACCATAGCAGAACACCGCATGTCGAACTATGCTCGATTCAGCGACTTGCTCAAGAGACTCCTTTGTGTCAAATACTGCGACCGTCCTTTCTGGCGAGGCAAAGCGCGTGAAGACAGGCACTGACATGGCCAATGATGTGAGCACACCACCAGCAAGCATGATCTGCGGGCGCCAGTTCAAGGAAGGGCGGATTTGTACAGTGTGCCATGTCAGCACAGCATGAGCTTGAGCGCCCTTAGTGATGATGCACACCACCAATGTGCTGCCCACATTCTTGGCAAGTCCCGAAGTATATTGAAAGCACGTTCAGCATGTACAAAATTGAAGAGGTGGCTTGCGCATGCGGCACATCATGTGCCACACGGTGTGCACACGGTGTGCACAAGAGCTAGCTTGTGTATGCAACACTGTGACATATGTTGGGTGTACACCCACATGTGCAATTGCACCATTGCAGTTGCTACTAGTTGCAATATACTGGAGTACTAGTACTGTTGGAGCTATTCCAGCATCCTGCACGTCTATCACTGCGGTTGTTAGTCTGCTCAGGCTTCAAGTTGCTACCTGCCATCAAGCATCACATGGGCGGCCCATTTGTTATATCTTGGAGCCCATGCCGACTCATAGATTGTGCCAAGACTTGATGGTATACAACTACGTACCTAGAGTACCAATAGTGTCATGGTATTTGTATTGGGCTGTTGGTGAGTGGCTGTTGAAAACGTTGCTCGCTGATGAACACACATGCCGCGCACATGCGTCTGACAATGCCTCACCTGCTCCTTCACCATTGCCATGGACTGGAGGGGGCTGCCGCCATACGCCACAGACAAGTTGCCAGCTGCAGGAATATATTGTGTTCGAACTACATGTTCAATACATATCAGCAGAATCGTGTGACAGCAGATGTTATGCAGTTTCTGTGGGTTGTTTATACCGCCAAAAGTGTCGCAAGCTTGATTTACAAAGTAAGCAAGCTTGTTGTGTAGCAGGTCACCGTAGTCAGCAGCTTATGAAAGGGCAGCAAATTTGCAAAAAAAATTACAGTTTTGCTTCCAATGAGCATGTTTTTGGATCAAAACCGGGCTTTGTTCCTGTGTATCACACAACTCGACGAGTGCTTATATTAGTTACAATATATTGTGCTAACACAGTTGTACAACTGTGTAACCTGCACATGTGTAGGTACGCAGTTACTGCATGTACAACTCATCTTTCTGACTGCTTCCTGCATCAATACGCCAGAACCTCAACTCTATATAAGTTAGCGCTGCGGAACCCAGACTCATATAGAGTTGGGGTTCTGGTGTAGTTAAGCTACACATAAACCAAACTTTGGTTGTATGATATGAAGTGCAGGAAGTACACCTGTATCACTGCAATGTACTTTTTCTGTATGATGTTATCTGGATGACATTACTGAAAAGCAATGTATCAATGCAATTGAAATATGTGACGAGATACATGGCAGCCATGGCTTCCACTTATCTTGACGCACACCGCCAACAATGGCTGATGAATTATAGCCGGCAAGTCAATTAGTCCTTTTACCTGTTGGCAAGTGTGAGGTACATACTGCTTCGTCTCCGGGGTCGTCTCAATCGCAGCTTTGAGTAGGCCCTTCCACATACGGGAAGCAGCTACGATTTGCCCATGATTGTAAGCGCTGACTCCTCACAGCTGCGTTGAGCGCATCATACTCTGCACCAAACTTGCAGTTCACCAGTGGACCCAGTACTGGCTTGGGCACAAGCCTGCATGCACATCCATGGTGTAAACACGAGGCAACAATTCAGAGTGAGAAGCATTTCCCGTTGCTCTAGCCGTGTGATCATTCAGATGTGCTACAAACGGTGTGCTTGTGGTAATTCAGGGTTATGCTGACCAGGCCTGTAGCAATTGCAAGCTGGGTGCGTGCTGGGCATCTCATGAGCAACAATTTTGTGAAACGCGCACTGATAACTAACATAAGCTGGGATGCCATGTGCAGCATTGCAACATCAACACGTGCCCATCAACTGCTGCATGTTCATGATCATTGACTGCTGAAATGATCACAGATCAACAACGCGATTGAATGAATGAATGAGCTACGCATGGTGTGTTAACACTCGCCACCCGCGTAAGTTAAGGGAGGGTGTGTGTGTGTGACGATGAGGATACCCCATGCGCCTTCACACCTCCTACCATCAACAACGCGATAGCCGGGGGAGGGGGGCAAGATGTTGTCGCTGTGAAGTTGCAGAATTTGCTTATGACGAAAACAATGATAATACAAAAAATGGTGAAAAGTGTCTGCAATTCCTATGCAGCTGCAACCACCACCTCACCTGCAGAAGCTGAGGTCCTGCTCAGATAGGTTTGTGTTCACCCAATTTTGCTGAAGGTATACATTGATGGCAGCCTCTGCAGCGGCGGTAGCAGCAAAGCCAACACAAGCCGAGCACTCTAGCTGATCCTGCGCAGGGCTGATGAAAGCGCGACGACCAGGCGTGTCCCGTGTGTTGTTGGATGAGTAGTTGGCTGGGGTCAGCACCAGCAACATCACATCCAGGCACTGCGCACTTTCAACGTTGGCCGACTCGCAAGCCGCTACTGTCGACAGTTGTTGGTCGGTGATTACCACGCCGGGTGCCCCCAAGTTCCGCACTTTGTCCGCATTTGTCCTAGCCATGCTATAGCCTGGACGGGTGACGTTCCGTGGTGACTTCATACCCTGCGTTGGTGTGTACTGCAAGCCAGTGGTTCGGCTGTACACATGGAGATTGTTGCAGGTGAGCAGCACAAAACAGCAATGTATGCGCCCATATCATCAATATGAGTTGAAGTTTCTGTGGACAGATCCAAATGACTGTAGAGTATGCAGTTGAGACTTTGTGACACTGGTAGCTCTGGATCGTCAATAGAGGATGGTGCGGACATTGTTTCAGAGTGGCCGGCCTTGGCTACAGACTTCAGCGAGGGATCTGCGCATGCAGCGACCTACAGCAGGGTTCTGGCATCGCCACTGACTGCCAGCACAACGGTCGACAAGTTGGTTGCACTGGTGGCATTGCACTGTGCTTACATAATTCACTGAAGCTTGATGTTGCACAACACCAGCCATACGCATCAGCAACAGACAAGCTTGCTCAATCTAATGTTTTTTTAGGCGCCCATCACATGATAACATAATTAAGGTGGTTGCAGCAGCGATGCGTTGGTACAGCAGCAACAAAGTTGACGTCACAGATAATCTGTCTCAAGGAACAGTACCGCATCTGTTTAGCGTCGTATCAGCGAAGTACGCATGTTGTGCTATAGCGTAATGTAAAAATCCAGTCACTCACTTGTACACTTGTGGTGACACCGATGCTGCCGTTGCCGTGCCTGCAGGCATGTAGGAGCAGCCAATTATGTGTTGGTAGTGCTGCAGTATGTATATACATATGTACGTACCAAACACGCACGCGAGCGGCATATGCATCGTGTTGTGCAGCAAACGCTGTCTTGCAAGTTTATTGTCACAGGGCCCACATCTCTGCACAGAAACGTTCCTTGCAAATTTGCACAGTGTGCAAACGTGACAGCAGAAGAGCTGAAGCACATGCCTGCTGATGTGACCCTAGCAGATGCGGGTCCAACCCTGAGACAGCCAGAGCGGCTGGCCAGCCACTAAGTGACTGGTTGTGCTCGTGCACATCACTGTGCTGGCGTGCACATAAGCACGTGTATACTCTCTTACGTGGGGCAGCAACACCTAGTGCCCCCCGCCCTACATAGGGCAGCAAATCGCAGTCACTGCCCGGCACAATCGGCGACTGGCCCATGGGCTACAGCTGTGCTGTAGCTGTGCTTTTCACTCCACCTCTCACCGTCTGCTTCACTGTTGAGTTCCGGTGGGCCAAAGGCCGCAGCAGCCAAGGCAGACGCCAACACAAGCACCGCACACGCTGCACTTCCAGGGCAGCAGCAGCAGCAGCAGCAACAGCAGCAGCAGCAGCAGCAGCAGCAGCAGCTGATGATCATCTCTCATGCACTATGGTCACCGAGATGTCCAGTTGCATGTCCAGGCATGTCCAGTTGCACCAAATCGTGTCCAGGTGGTGTGTGTGCACGTCCAGTCGCATGTCCAGCCTGATAGCAACACTATGGTCACCGAGATGTCCAGTTGCATGTCCAGGCATGTCCAGTTGCACCAAATCGTGTCCAGGTGGTGTGTGTGC
>RWJK01000410.1:0-41236 GCA_004335835.1 Scenedesmus sp. ARA3 | reverse complement strand
GGGTTGCTGGAGTGGCAAGCCGCATGCCACTGACTGAGCAGTATCAGACGGAACACAATGGTCAAGGTTGCATGTGGCACGTCACAGCATGGCGTTGCATTGCAGGGGACATAGCACATATTGCGACATTCTTGTGAGTGTTTGTGTACTTGTGGCCTAGTACCCAAGGTGCAGCAGGAGCAGCAGTGACTTGGCCTTGCAAGCTTTGTTACCTGCTGCTGCTTCTGCTGCTGCACGCTGTGCTCGCGTACCCGGCGCCAGCGCGACGGGAAGTKATCGATTATTGTTATATATCAGTCTGTAACATGTTTAATCAGTGATTCGAGGCTGGTTTCCGCTATCCACATCTTCATCCACAAGTGTGCGAAGTTCATCCACACGCCGTGTGGACCCAGACGGATGTGGATGGCTTGTGGATGGCCGTAGTCCGCTGTGGATTGCACTATGGATGACCTGATGTGGACGATTTGTGGATGAGTTGTGGATGGGCCTTGACCATAGTGTTCGTGTTGCCCGCCACCGTCCGTATGGCAGCGCAGGCGGGAGGCCGGTGCAGCCTGGTGTGCAACAAGCAGGTTGGACATGGTGCAAACAAATGTTCAAGTTGGGGGCTTGTCAAGAGCGCTGTTCAGTTACAGGAATTGGTGGTGCACACATGCGTTAAGAGCAGAGCGAGTTTTGCTGCAGCTGAACTTGCTGCAAGCGTTGTCAGCAGCAGATATATGCTATGCTGCGTTGACAGCTGTGTAACCCTGGCAGACGGTCTGGCAGGGGTACACTGCTGTCACCGCACGCTGGCCCACTGGCAGACATGGCCCATGTCCGACAGTGTCTGGGCAAGCCTGAAAGCAGCTGTCCCTGCTAGGCAGCAGCAGACTACACAAGAGTGCACGGGTGATGCCGCAATTGCTGTCACATTGTTCCTGGGTTGCAAGCTGCTGCTTGAACTGTCCTAGAGCATCCATAAAGCTGGGTGCAACATTTGCAGCGATCGCTGCAGGCTCATGAGGCATTCAGTGCAGCACCAGGCTCAGCCCTGGCTCAGCAGCTGCTGCAGGCTACCAGTGAGTAAATGATAAGACAACTAGCAAGGTTCAGGCGGTATTTGTTCACCTTTTGCGCAAGTAGCTCTCTCAGTGGGACCTCCTCCTTCCCCTCCTGCGAGAACAGCCCCGGGGACGAAGAGACAAACCAAGCAGAACAGCGCTGCGTTGGTGATCGCTGCCACAAAAGTAAAACATGATAACACACGTTGTCTATTGAACTGCGTACGCCCCTGTAAGTCCATGAGACCCGCTTCTGATGGTATGCCAAGGCTGCTGGGCCGGATGTTTGACAGAACTGCAAGGTGAAAACGGTAACCTGAGCAACTTGTGTTCCGCCGAATAGAAAGGTCACATATGTTAGTTGCTGCTGCCTTGCACGGGGACGCTCTGTCAGCTGCCATATGACAGGCCAGGCGTAGGCCTAAGCTAGGGTACGCACCTGACAAGCGAAGCACGGCACCTCTTTCCTGCCTGTCCGATTTAGCGCAATATATTTCATATTATTGTACTAACTGGCACGTTCCACATGGTTCATAGCCGGTGGGCGGGAGTTCCGGTACGTCACCGTGATGTTCAATTTCACCGGTAGCGCCTCTGCTCTTTGCTCTCCGTACAACGTTCTCCTTTGATCTGCGTGTCCAGAAGCGTAACAGAGTTTTCTGGCACAACGGGGTTGCGGTATGCAATTTCTGGGTGAGCTTTGTCAGCAATGACATACTGAATGCAGTGCTGCCATGCGGAGCCACTGTGAGAGGGCCTCTGCAAGGCACGCTCAGCATGTGACGGGTGTGCCGAGCCGCTGCACACACAGCAGCTGCTGCCTCCTGCAAACCGATCGCATTGTTACACACCACAGCAGCAACTTGCTGCTATCGAACACCATCGGTCCTGCGCCTGGCTGAAGCATACATGCTGCAGCGACAGGCTGCCGGCAGCAATCACCAGGTGGCTGCCCCCCCCGTCCTCCACGAGCTGCAACGGCTGAAGGCCCCGATGCCGCAACCTGATCAGCTCAGATGCCGACAATCAGTGCCACACTGCCACCACCATGAACAAGACAGTCACCCCACAGCCCGCCCCGCAGGCCTGGGGTCAGCTCAGCGCCACGATGCGGGCGCGGTACTTGTCAATGTTGTTGGCGGTGAGCACCACCAGCATGTCGGGCCGCAGCGGGGCCTGCGTGAAGGGGCAGCGCCCCGACTCCGCCAGCACTGCCTTCCAGGTGGCCAGGCCCATCACGTGGCCAGCAGGGCTGACTGCAGGGTTGACCAGCGGCTCCAACGTCACAGGGTCCAGCACGCCTGAGGAAACAGCGTGCAGAGCAGGGGCAGTGTTGTTCAGCAGCGGGGTTGAGTGTGCAGGGGCGAGGGAGGACACTAACAGTCGTTTGGGGTGTGCATCATGCGATATAATGTTGTGCAAGCGGCGTCAGCGTCACCGGATCCAGCACGCCTGGGCGGGCAGGGTCTGAACACCGGGCAACGGGTGTAAACAGGCGGGCAGAGACACACGAGCAGTTCAGTGAGGTGTCATAGCGGCGCAAGCGGCTCCAGCGTCACAGGGTCCAGCACGCCTGAGGGGCAGAGCAGGGGCGACTGTGTGGAGAGGCGGCCGGCAGCACACCCATAGTTACACAGGGTGCGCATCATGCAATGTACTGTGCAGGCGGCTCGAGCGTCACCGACTCCAGCACGCCTGGGCGGGCAGGGTTTAGGCACGAGGCGTTGGGTGTGAAAGGGCGGGCGGCGACACACGAGCAGTTCGGCGAGGTGTGATAGCGGTGCACGTTGCTCCAGCGTCACAGGGTCCAGCACGGCTGGCGCGGGGTGGAAGCAGGGACGGTGGTGTGGAGGGGCGGGCGGCGGCGTGGTCAAGGCAGTGCGCTGTGCTGGCAGGTGCTGCAACATGACGCCCCGCTGGAATTATCGGGTCGCATGCAAAGCGGCTGCGCAGTGCATGCACAGCCTGCTTGCCGCCTAAATCCCAATCGTACTGCCAGCAGCCGCTGCTGGCAGTGCACAGCCCTTGTGAGGCTGCAACACTCCCGCCCCCCAGGCCCACTTCCATTTGTTGTCACACTTGTTCACATTCCACATCACTCACCAGGCAGCAGCTGCGCCTCCTGCTCCAGGTGCGCCTCCTGGCCCGCCTCTGTGCAGCGCTTGATGTAGCGCTCGCGGCGGCTGACCGAGGACCAGCTGCGGCAGCAGCAGCAGCAACAGCAGCAGCAGCGCAAGGCCCGCAAGTCAGGCATGACAGGCACAAACATATGACACAGCAGCAGCAGCAGCAGCAGCAGCAGCAGCAGCATGGCAGGCAGTGACGCAGGATATATAGCACACTGCGTTGCTGACCATAGGAGCAGCTGAGCGCAACACAAGGTGCCACATGTTTGCCGCTAGCAGCTGCAGCAACATCATGCAACCACACACATTATCACAATTCTTATGCACTCACGCAGAGCCCTGGTAGCCGGGCGCATCTGCCTCCTCATCATCAGCATCAGCGCGGCCGCGCGCACGGCCACGCTTGCGGCCACCCGCGCCCCTGCTTGCATTGCTGCTGCTGGCACGCTGCGCTGCTGGCTGCACCGGCACGGGCATGCCAGCAGCCGCTGCCTCCCTGGCACAGCCACACACATATGCAGGGCAGCAAACCAATGGCAGTGACGTCAGCAGGCCGCCCAGCATGCAGCAGACGCAGCCGGTAGTGCTCACCACCTGTTGGGCATGCTGTTGTAGCTATGAAGTGCCTTGTGCACAGGCTCGCATTGAAGCAAGCCAAAGCCTAACGTATTGTCTCTGGCAGTTGCGGGGTTTGACCCTTGCAGGTTAGCATGCCTGGCTGCTGCCTGAACAGCCATGCACGCCCCTGGCACAGGCAGCAGCACCGCGCCACCCACTGCTTGCCCACTTTGGCCCACTGGACACCCCCAAACACTCACACAGCCAGCGCACACACCCTCTGCAGCTGCATGGTGTGTCAGGCTGCTGTTTGCCAGTGGTGGTGCACAGGCGCTGCCTAAGACCCTCTGGGTGACACGCGCCCTTCAACACACACGCACAGCACATGCAAGCTGGCAGGTGTGTTACGGCGCAAAACCTGCGCTGCCGATGCTGCTCACCGCTGCTGCTTGCCCAGCCAGTAGGTGCTGCACAGGTGCTGCGGGTCCAGCGCCTCAATCGCTGCGATGGTGGCTGCGTCGTTCAGCCCAAAGTATTCTGGGCCCGCGATGGCGGTGCGTGGCGGCGGCGGCAGCGCCTCGCCCTGCGCGATGCGGCTGGTGATGACCGCGTTGATGCGCTTCAGGATCTGGTGGCAGCAGCAGCAGCAGTGGGTTTAAGCTGCTGCGCAAAGCCTCTTGCTGCGCCAGACCGCTCTGCAGTGTTGCCTCGTCCATTGCAACTTGCAACCTCACTGTCAGCTACACCACAGAGCAGCCACCAGATGGCATGCGCTAGCAGCACCACCTCGTCGACATCACCCACAAGCAGCACATTCATGCTTCGTGCATGCACCGAGACGTGCACAGTGCCCCGTTGCTGTAGTGCATAACAGCTTGGCATGAGCGGCAGTGGTACACATCACCAGCAGCAACCCCTAGCGCCTCACCCCGCTCCAGCAGCCGGTGCAGCTCTTGGCCACGACCGGCTCATCCTGCCTGTCACGCGCCGTGACCACGAACGTGGGCGCGGGCCAGAACGTGCCGCCTTCCCCGATGATCTCGCACTCATGCAGCGTGAGGGCCCCCAGGTCCACGCTGCTGCGGAACAGCAGGCGCGACCTGAAGCCCGCGGGGAAGATGTAGCCGGCATTGTACCACTCCGGCCGCGCCACCAGCTGGCCAACCTGCGCAGCAGCAGCAGCAGCAGTAAATGCGTGTGAAGGCCCGCGTACATGCTGGCAGCAGCACCAGTAGTAGCGCCATACTACTGTCAGCAGCAGCACGATCCAAACTTGCTGCAGCCTAGGCCGCAATGCATACGCCATGCGCCAGCCAGCCAGCAGCACCCTGCACCTCAACCAGCTCTGTCGTCTTGTGAGACTTCTGGCGCACCCTGCCCCTGCAGGTGTGCCCCGTGTCAGAGATGGCCCGGGTGGCCCTGCTGCTGCTGCCAATGCCGCCGCCACGCAGCGCGGCATCGCTGCCCCGCCGGCTGTCACCTGCTGCTGCGACTGCTGCTGCCGCCGACACTGCTGCAACTGCTGCAGCGCGGCTGCTGCGCCGCTGCGGCAGCTGCTGTGGCTGCTTCTGCCTACTAGTGCCTGCATCACCAGTCACAGCTGGGGCAGCTGCTGCTGGCGATGCTGTAGGCTGTAGAGCTGGTGTGCTGCCTGGCTCTGTTGTGGTGGAGGCATCAGACACTGCACCAGCAGGGTCAGCAGCAGTGATGGCAGCAGCTGCAGCGGATGCACCGTACTTACTGTCACTGACAAGGGCAGTTGTGGCACTGCTATGCTGCTGCTGCTGCTGCTGCTGTTCCTGCTGCGGCTGCTGTGGTGGCAGCGGTGGTCGCTGCTGCTGAACGTCAGTGACTGGCGCATGCGTCTGAGGAGCCGCCTGCTGCAGCGGCAGCTCAGACTGGAATGCCTGTAGGCCCTGCTGCTGTTGCTGTTTCTGCCACCGACTGTGCTGCTGCAAGAAGCTAGGGCTGACAGGTGCTGCTGCCGCTGCTGCAGCATCCGGTGCTGCTGACTGTGCTGCTGGCTCTGTACCGGCTGCTGCCCAGACTCTTGCTGTTGTTGCTACTGGCGCGCTCATCGGGGCTTCCATGATTGGGTGGCTGGTTGCCGCTGCTGTCTCTGCTGTCAGCGCTGCTGCGACTGCCAATGCTGCTGCTATCTCGCTAGGGTCCAGCTGCTGTGGCTGCTGCTGCTGGAGGTGCTGTTCAACTAATGCTGGCTGAGCCAGTAGCCGTGGATGCTGCTGCTGCTGATGTTGCTTCTGATGTGGGCACTGATGGTACAGCTGCTGCTGCTGCTCTGCTGCCTTGCACTCATCACCTGCCTCATCTATTGCTGCTGCTGCAGTCTGCTGTGCTGCATCCACAGCAGCACCTGCTGCTGCCAAAGCTGCTCTGCTGTTGCTGCTGCTGGTGGTGGCAGCTCTGGAGCCCCTGCCTGCTGCTGCCGCTGCTGCCGCCTGGTGTGCTGCTGCGTCTTCTGCCTCCTGCCACTTGTGCTCCTCAAGCAGCACCTCCCAGGCAGTGCAGATGGGCACAGACACCTGCCCGCAGCAGCAGCAACAGCAGCAGCAGCAGCAAGCGCGAAGCCATAAAGTGTTGTCTGGCCAGTGGCATCATGAATCCAGCATAGTCAGCGCAGAAGTGCTCACGCCAGCCAAGTGTATGTGCGTGCATGCGCAATGCTGCTGCCACTGCATGCCTGCTGCCACAGGCTGCCACTGCCGGACTAACACGCACCTGCTGCCCATACTCTGACGCCAGCAGCGCCAGCACTGCACCTGCCGCCCCTGGCCGCCGCAGCTCAAAGTCCAGCAGCCGCCCAGCAGCAAGCAGCGGCTCCTGCAGCAGCAGCAGCAGCAGCAGCAGCAGCAGCAGCAGCAGCAGCAGGCAACAGGGGTAGTGCCGTAAGTTGGCAAGTTGCGGCAACAGCCAAGGTCGTCAATGTCGACTGTTTGCCACTGCAGCTGACTGCGAAGCAACAGAAACAGCGACATGCAGGAGACAGTCCTGCAGTGTATATAGCCGGCATATGCAGTCTTGCCCGTGCTGCTGCCCTGGCGGACCTACCAAGCGTGCCACCTGGCGTGCCATCATGCTGGTCACGCGCTCAGCCGCTGCGCAGCTGTCAGCAGCATACACGCCCTGCTGCTGCTGCTGCTGTGGAGGCTCAGCGCTTGCTGCGTCAGTGGCTTGCTCCAGGCTGGCGGCACCAGTGGCGGGTGTGGCAGAAACGTCACGCGCTGCTGCTGCTGTTGCTGCTGTTGCTGCTGCCTGGCAGTCCAGATAGCCTGCCTCTACTTCTGCCTCACTTGCTGCTCCTGCTGCTTCCTGCTCGTCGCTGCTGGGGCTGCTGCTGCGCTGCCGAGCTGCACTGTCGCCACAACCATGCGCCGCACTCAGTGACGTGCCTGATGCCTCAGTACAAGGGGCAGCTGCTGCATCTGCTGCTGCGCCTGCAGCTACGAGGGGGCTGCTGCTGCACTCCACAGCCTGCGACAGTGGCAGAGCAGAACACAGCAATGGCCGCGCTCAAGAACAGGCGGCAGCGCTAATTCTGTCTCATGGCAGAACAGACACAATACATGCTGTCACTGCACAAAAACAACTGCAACACTGCTTGCCAGCAGTGCTTGGGTCTTTGTCTGCACAAAACGACCACAACAACTAGTGTAGCCCTCTGACACCTTACCTGGTGGATGGCGCCACCAGCTGCCCTGGCTGCTCCGAGTGCTGCTGCCCTGCTCAGCTGGCCAGCAGCCGCTGCTGCTGCTGCTGCTGCAGCCGAGCCTGCTGCAGGCGGGTCCTTGAGCTTCTTAGGCCTGCCTCTCCTCTTGGGCTGTGGCTGACCTGCTGCTGCTGCTGCTGCGCTGCCTGCTGTCCTAGCTGCAGCTGCTGCTGCATCTGCTAATGCCTGCTCCTGTGGCGCGAACAAGGCGGGGATGTAGGGCAGAATGAGCGCGCAGCAGGGGGCAGATGTTCAGAGCAAAGGACGGTACCTCAATGCCGGCACGCAAACAATTTACTCCTGCATCCTCAGCAGGGCACAGCACAGCACAGCACAGCGCCGCACAACATATCACAGCACAGCGCAGCATAGTCAGCACAGCACGGCACAGTACTGCGCGACATACGACAACACTGCACCCACCTGGTATGGCCCCAGCTTGGACCTGAAGCGCCCCACAAACACGCCTCCGTCCAGCTGCCCCGGGCTGACCAGCCGCGCGCTGGCAGGCCCGTGCCTGTCCGGCCGCAGCCGGCTGCTGCTGCTGCTGCGGGGCAGGGCAGGACCCTTGCTGGCTGGCAGCACTGCGGGGCAGCAGCGGCAAGCGCAGAAACAGATGCAGAAGATGCAGTGGACTTGCAGGCAGGCATGTGACACATGTGGATGCGGCGTGCGCCGGCAGTGGCTAAGCAACCTGCCAGCTTGCAAGTCTGCTGCAGGTGCTGCCTGCAAGGTGTGCCTGCAAGTGCTTCCCATATGCTGCTGGCTGCTGGTAGGGCAGCTAGCACAATGTTGAAGGTACCACACAGCGGCAGCAGCAGCAGCAGCAGCGGCGCACCTGTGCCTGGCGCAGCGCTGTCCGCCTCTGCCGCCACGCGCCGCCTGAAGGCCGGCTCCTCAGCCAGGCGCAGCACTGCCTCCTCCTCCCTACCCGCAGGACAGCAGCAGCAACAGCAGCAGGAAAGCAGCAGCAGCAGTTCTCAGCAGCACGCATGCAAAGTGTCTGCAGCTGGGAGTGTAATATGACACGAGTAGATTCATGGGCAGCTGCTGCACTTGCGCAGCCACGTCCTACACACATTGCATGAGACTTGCATGCCGTGCCTGCTGCTGCTGCTGCTACCGCCAGGTTGTGCTGCACCACCCCTGCACTGATGCAGCAGGCCTGCTGGTGAGGGCAGCAGGCAGGGCGGGGCTGTGCCTCCACTCACTTGCCCTGGCACAGCTCCAGCGCTCTTATTGCTGCTGCTTCCGACAGGTCAGGCCACAGGTCACGCAGCTCAGCCACCTGCAACAGCAGCATGAACAGCAGTTGCAGCAGCTAGGGAGGATAGATGCCATACAAAGCTGCATGCGCCATGCCCTGGTGACACTGATTATGCTGCTGGTGCACGTTTGGATGCCAGCAGCACGTGCAACAGATGACGCTGCATGCCTGACCAAAGCAATCAACCCTTGCTCTGCTGACATTTTGGCCCTCAGCTCATAGTATGAGTTGCAAGCGTGTTGCTGCCACTGGTGCTGCTGCTGCTGGGGTGCAGCCCACCTTCCTCTTCTGCTCCCGCTTTTCATACTCCTGAAGCAGCTGCCGCTGCAGCTCCACCTGCAGTCACAGCGACACATCTGGTGTCTTTTCACATAATGTAAAGGAGGAACAAACCGTACATGCAGATATGGGCGTCCCGTTGCTGCTGCTGTGGCCAGCAGGCTGTTTGTGCTGCGATGTTGGTTCACTTACGCGTTGCTGAATGATTCGCTGTTCGTCCTCCGTCAGGTTTCGCTCGTCCAATTGCTTGAAGATGTTTTCAGTCCTGCAACAGAACGTATGGTGTTGACAGGTGCATGCAAACAACGCCCACAGGACCAGGCTGGTTCTGGGCAGGAACAACAGCAGCAGCAGCAGCAGTAGAGTCTGACCTGCGCCTCTCTATGGCGGAATCCGCTCGCAGGAATAGCTGTGCAAGGCCTCCTTGGGCCTCCATCGCTTCTCCATGGCTTGTTGTCACGTTTGGCTCCTGCATTTGTCCCTCCTGTTCTTGCTGGCAGCAGGGCGCCTGGCCGCTTGAAGCCGAATGCTGCAACTGTCCAAACCAGCAGCCCATCCACTTATAGCTACTGTATTTTCATATACTAATGCTAGTATATACAGTTCAGCTTGACCAGGACGGTGTTGTGGATCTACCCGGTAGTATCCGTTCAGCCTGCTCACAACGGACCCATGCTTGTTTGATGTGTTTGTGATGAATGAGTAAAACTCAATAGTAAGGAAATGGCTGACGGCAGTTTTGCTTTATGCATGTAGCCCTTCCGGCGCTACATATCGCCCTTTGAATTTGAAGAAAGGATGACTGTTAGGGGTAGAGCTACGCTGGCGTGTGAGGCCTTCAACTGCCATTTACGTTCATTTGGCCTTTTGGATGTACGTAGATAGCGTGACAGGTGACCCTTGGTTCTGGTCACTAACCTCTCCAACAGACCCAGGTGTGCCACACGTCCATATCAGCCAACAGGGCCCGGGAGGCACACGCCCCTCTACAGGGACTTCAAACGGACGCACACAGTATGCTGACGCGACGTGTCACGAGTAGTGTTGGCTGCAGCAACAGAAGCAACAGCAGCAGCAGGCTATGGCCGCGCCAGCAACAGCTGATGCTGCTGCGCATCAACGGCAGCACAACACGCACCGCCTGCCAGGCCAGCAGCCCTAAGCAGCCACCAACTGGATCCAACAGCAGCAGCGACTCAAATGAAGCCGAACCGGCTTATGCATACAGCGATCCAGGTGAAGCATCTAACCGCGTTCACACAGGCTTGTACTGCTCGAAGTTATCCTTGCACAGTAGCTTCCTTCTCATGATTCACTCATTACAACATTCAGTGCACATGCCTTGCTGGACACTGGAGCATCGGTAGCTGCATTGAATGCTGTACTGTCAAACATGCAACATTGGCAGCGCATCCCCCAGGGCAACCTGACCATGCCACGCGGCTCAGCAGTGAGCAGCAGCAGGTACTAACTCGCAGCCACACATGTAGAATGCCTGGCATGATTTGCTGCTGCTGCTTGGAGCTACGGCAAAGCAATGCCACTGCAGACACCAGCACCGCATTTGGCAGCAGCACCTGCTGCTGACTCGCCTGCTGGTGTCCCTGCATATGCTCCTGCTGCTGCTGCTGCTGCCAACACCCGCAGTGAACCAGTTCCTGGGCCAGTTCCTGCCCAGCAACAGGGCCGCCAAGGATGAGCTGGCAGGCATCGACTTTGACGCACCCAAGCTCAGCGGGCGCAGCATCCAGCAGATGGTGCGCGCTGCGGCCCAGCCAGCACACTGCAGCCAGCAGCAGCAGCAACTGTTTCAACAGGGGACATACTCTGCTCAGCCAGCCTCGAAGTGGATGCAGCCCAACACTTTGTGGCTCTGCTTAGTGACAAAAGTGCACGCTCTCACACCGTCCCGACACCTGTAAGCACACTGCTGCCTGCGCCACCCTCCTCTTGCAGCTGCGCCAATCAGGCTCTCTCTGCTTGCCTGCTACTCTGCACATGCGCTGCTGCTGCTGCTGCTGCTGCCGCTGCTGCTGCTGCTGCTGCTGCTGCTGCTGCTGCTGCCAGGCTGAGCTGGTGGAGGCGGGGCTGTCGCGCAGCCAGTGGTTTGTCACCGGGGAGGTGGACCCGCGCCTGTTCTCAGACTCCTTTGCCTTCAAGGACGAGTCCGTTGCCACCACAGGCATCAAGGCCTACGCCACAGGTGGGCACGGCTCTCAGTGGCTGGCCGCATTGCATTTCTACAGGCAGATGCAACGCCACCAAAACACTTGTTGTTGAATTTCCATTGCTTGGGAGCCAGGGAGCAGCGTGGTGGCTGCTGTGCAACTCCAACACAGGGCAGGCAGCATGGCGGCGCCTGCTGCGGCTGGCAGGCCCAGCAGCAGCAGCAACTCTGCAGATGAAGCTGCCTGTTGGCGTGTCGTGCCTGTGTCATGTTTAATCATCAATTTGCTGCCAAGAAAGGCACAGCCACAAAAGACGCGGCATCAACCCTGTACCTCCAGAACAGGGTTCTGCATGTGGCGTATTAACCAAGTCACCTTGCTGATGCTGCTGCTGCTGCATGCAGGCGTGCGCAAACTGTTTGACCAGGCCACCTCCAAAGTCGAGCTCATCAGCGTGGAGGCACGCCCCGACACACAAGCACTGGTCGTGGTGTGGCGTCTGGAGGGCCGCGTCAACCTGCCTTTCAAACCCAAGATCAAGCCCTACGTGGTCACCACCACCCTAGGCCTGGACCCTGACTCAGGCCTGATCTGCAGCCAGCTGGATGAGTTCTCTGTGCCTGGCTGGGACCTGCTGCTGTCGATACTGCTAGGGGAGGGCTTCGGGGCCAAGCCTGCGCCGCCGGTTGAGGAGCTGCGCGCAGCGGCAGTGGCGGCAGCGGGCGGCAGCAAAGCTGCGGCGAACGTGTTGAAGAGTGCTTCACAGAAGTAGCTGTGCAGCTGAGGACTCCTCGGAAGTCTTATGCTGTGTATATCTTGGGTGGCTGCACATGGCCGTAACGCTTGTAACTATGCTGACATTGTATGCCATACGGTTGCAGATAGTTTCCAAAACTTTAGGCTAAAGTGTTGCTGTGCACAGGGTTGCTTCAATCGCCACTGAGCCAGCAATCCTCTCCAGCAGGAGAACACCCCTGCACATGGCAAGCACCCTCAGGGCATGCACCCCTGCACATGGCAAGCACCCTCAGGGCATGCACCCCTGCACATGCGCTGCAGTTGAGTGCGGAGCTGCTAGCAAGGAGGCTCCCCCAACTGACGCAACCGCTTGCAGCAGTTGATGCAACTTGCCTCGCGGCGCGAGCGCACCATGTCCTGATACACAGTCGCTGGCTGGCAGCATAAGAAACGCGTCAAACATCCTGATGTTACGTCGTCGCTTATTTCAGCGATGCACGCCCCAAACGACAAGCCTTGCAGTAGCAAACCAAGGAGCAAGCTGCCTCGCCCGCCACCAACACACCATTTCAAGCTGGAAACTCAGACATTGCACAACCACATCACATGGAGAAACAGCTGCAGTTGCAAGCACAACGCTGCTGCTTTCTGAGGTTCGTGGTGCTCGATCACGCAGGCTCGTCCAGCCATGCGTTGAGTGTGCGCAGCACATGGCTGGAGCGCAGCTGCCGCCGCTGCTGCTGTTGCCACAGCCGCCGCTCCTTGTCCCTCAGCCGCGCTGCCTGCTCGATGTATGCCGCCCGGAATTTGTCTGCAATGCTCGGGCCTGGCGCACCGGGCTGGCAGCTGCTGCACCCTTCTTCGGGCAAGTCCTGCAGGGACGCAGCAGCAGCAGCAGCGCAACACACAACAAGTCAGCACGCCATGGGTGATTCCCTCACTACGTACTTCCTAAACGCTGAGTGGCAGCCCCGTTGCTGAGGTCTTGAACACAATCGTGCCACTGGCAGTCGCGCCGTGAGCGCAACAGCAGCCATCATGCATAAAGCAGCAAGCGCAGTTGCACCACCACGCTGCCCAGCAGACATGCCTGCATCGCCCCGGGTGTGTTCTGGCAGTCTATGGGTCGGTTCAACAGCAGCAACCAACAGCAACAACACTAGCCTCCACCAAACGGCCGCACTGCTGTTCCAGCGCAGCCTCACCTGCAGCGCCGCTGGCCCCACCAGGCCCATGGCAGGCAATGCAGGGTGGCAGCCTGCCCCACCAAAGCACGAATGCACCACACAACCGCATCAATCACAGAAACACAGCCTATCAGCGCCAGAGCCAGCTTCAGCCCTGCTTACATGTTGTAAAATGAAATCTCTCCCTTTACAGCCACACCTGCAGCGCCCCAGGTATGCGCTGGCTGCAACAGGTTGTGTTCAACAGCAGGGACAAGAAACGCAGCGCTTGCCTACATCACGTGGCGCACTGCTGCTCCAGCGCAGCCTCACCTGCAGCGCTGCATGCCCCACCAGGCCCATGGCAGCGCAACAGCAGCCATCACACATCATAATGAAGCAGCCATTGCAGCGCACAAGTACGCTGCAATAAATGCTGTTCCAGCGCAGCCTCACCTGCAGTGCTGCAGGCCCCACCAGGCCCATGGCAGGGCCATCCAGCGGCACCCGGGGGTCCACCTCAGGCGGCGGCAGCACCCCACTTGCGGCATCAGGCAGCAGCGAAGGGTTGACAGCCACGCGGGGGCAGCGCCGCTGCACCAGGTCTAGTGCTTCTGCAGGCACGTCTGGCCACACCAGCACACGTAGCTCCTTGAGGCGGCAGTCACCTGCTGCTGCTGCTGCTGCTGCTGCCTGATGTTGCTGCTGAGGTGTGCAGGTACTGCTTTGACTGAAGTCGCCAGCTTGCTGCGCGTCCGTTTGGTGCGCTGCTGTAGTGGCATCTTCCTCATCCTGTTCGTTGTCGCTTGCATACGCATCTTCCCAGCTGCCCAGGCAGTCATCCCCAGCAGCAGCTGCTGCAGCCGCAGCAGCACCACCAGCTGCCGTACTCGCTGAAGCGTCAGCTGCATCACCGGCAGGCGCTGCACCGGCGACACCAGGCGGCAGAATACCCGGCAGGATGTGTGGCAGTGCCCGCAGCGCCTCCCGGCTAGCTGCCGCGCTGCCACCCAGGCGCAGGATGGCCAGACGGGGCCAGGCACGCGCCAGCTGCCTCCAGCCGCCCGCTGACAGCTGCTCAAAACCTGCAGCCAGCAGAGCCACAACAGCAGACATGTAAGCCATGTTAACCGGCGCGCACACGGGTTCAGGTTGGTGCATAGGTAGCGGCATGACTGAGCAGCTGCGATGATAGATTGGGATGCATGCTGGTGGCCCCTGCGTCAGATGCTGCAATGATGCGGAAGCCGATTGCGCACCAAAAGCAGCTATGCACTAAGGTGGCCGAAGCCACGCGTCACAGCCATGTCACAAACCACATACAATGCTGGCCATCTACGTGTACGTACTGTACAGCCCACCTTTCCTGTGAGAAGTGCAGCAGTGGCCAGGTGCTGCTGCATGCTCAACACAGCCCGCCTCACCTGTGCCGTCCAGCACACGTATGTGCGGCATGCTCCCCGCTGCTGCCAGCACCTCCGCAGCATTCAGCCGCCTGCAGCCAGCCAGGTCCAGGCAGCCCCACTCGGCGTCAGCCAGTGCAGCCAGCACCGCGCCAGTCAGCTCGCCACGGCGCCTGCATTCAGCAGAGCACGGTGGACCATGGCAGCAGCAGCAGCAGCAATACCGCAGCAGGCCTGAGCTGACTGTACATGTTCATGTCATGGCAGCTGCAGACACTGTGGTGCTGCTGCTGCTGCCTACATATCCTCCATGATGGCAGCACCTTGCACCCGTGACAGCAGCAGCTACTACTTCTGCTGCTGACGCAGCTGCAAGTAACCCACTCTGCCCAGTTGCCAGTGATGCATCATGCATGCCGGGCCTCACCTGGCCACTGCCAGCAGTGCTGCCTTCACGTCTGCAGGCAGCCAGCTCAGCTGCCCCTGCAGCTGCTGCACCAGCTCCGTCACATGCCGCCCCAACACACCCATGCACAGCTGCTGCAGCGAGGGCAGCTGCCGCTGCTGCTGCAGCAGCTGCTGCATGGCTGCTCGTTTGGCTGCAGCTGCGGCAGCGCCAGTCAGGACAACTTTCTCGCTGCCTGCTACACACGACGCTGCTGCTGCTGCTGCTGCTTGCTGCTGCCGTGAAGAGCTGGGCAGCTGTGAAAGCACAGCAGGTGCTAGCCTGGCAACAGGCTGCTTGTGTTGCTGCCGAAGCTTATGTGTGCTTGTTTGTGACGCATGCTGCTGCTGCTGGTCCTCCTCTTCATTGTCTGAGCCCCACACGTCCTCACTGGCTGCTGGCTGTGCTGCTTCAGGCACTCCTGCGAACCGCACACGCACCATGCCCCTGTGGTGCCTGCCGATTACGGTGCAGGTACGTTTACAAAGCCTTTGTAAGTGCCGCCCTTCCTGCCTACTCGCCAGTCACGGCACAAACTGCGTGGATGCTGGTGCTTGCCACGGCCGTGCAAGTGAAGTAGCTGCTGTGAAAGATAGCTTAGCCTGTTGTTATGGTAAATCTTCGAGCGTTTGTAGTGTAAACCGTTTCAATGAAGGGGGATCGCAGGCTTGGCACGCTATCTGGGCAGCAGAGCGATGAGAAAAAAGAACCCTACCCAGGCTGGCGGTTGTTTCTGGCCAGCACCAACGAGCACTGAGCAGCAGCAAATGTTTAACCGTGTACTATGCAGGGATTTATCAAAGGGTCAGATTATACTGCTAACGTTCCTTCAAGCTCTTGCTGCGACTGCTGTTGTCCAGAGTTGCCCTGAACTGCCAAATTGTCAAGACACCTCCAGCTGGCAGGGCCAAATAAATCGAGAATATAATCACACCAGTTTCATTGTGTTGAAACTCACAGGAATCTGTTTGTGACACGGTGGAAGTTCAAACCAGTTGGTGTTTAGCAACAGCACTGGTGTGAAGTGTTGCAACTGTACAGAATCCAACTGCATTGCCCATCGCTCAACTTGAAGTAGCTCTGAACTGTGAGCTGGCAAGGACTACTGCCACGCCCTATCATAATAATCATCATGTTACCATTTAAGCCATAGCAACGTCGCCACGCCCTATGGTACTGGAAACAAACATGTCGGCATGCTGCCATTCAAGTGACTGGCTCGCCAAAAAGCATCCCTGCCATGCTTGGCTATCACAGCAGCTCCATCAGTGCATCCTGCAGGTCTTGCAGGCATGCTGCACTGTCCAGCGTGTCCATGCTCAGCTTGCTGCTGCCTTGCTGCTGCGGCTGCCGCTGCTGGCAGTCACGCGCTGGTTCCTTGCTCCCCTGGAGGGTGCCAGGCGCCTGGGCAAGCCAGCCCGCACTCGTGCGCCCTTCAGGCTGCTCTGTGCAGCTGCTGCCGCTGCTGCCAGCCCACAGCTCCTCAGCGCCAAGGCAGGCAGCAGTGCCCCCAGGTGCAGCAGCCTGCTGCTTGCCAGTCAATATCTGCTCAAGCTTGGCATGCATGCCTGGCAGCGCATCCATCAGCCCTATGTTCTGCTGGCATTCACGCTGCTGCTGCTGCTGCTGCTGCTGCTTGTGTTGCGGCTGCCATGCGTCTGCAGCTGACCCTTGCAGCAGCTGGTCTCCCGCCAGCTCCACTGTATCATCCACCCATGCAGCAACCTGGCTACCCACTGCACCGCCAGCACGCACAGCTGGCGCTGCTGCTGCTGCCCTCAGCAGGTCTTGCTCATGCACGAAGGCCAGCCCTGCTGGTGCCTTGTGCAGCTGAAGCATGGCCACTGCACCTGCTAGCGAGCTGCTGCCACCTTGCGGCCGTTGCTCAGCTGCTGCAGGGCCAGCGGCATAAGGCGCACACACCATACCTCCGCGGAAGCCAGCATCCATGCCTGCAGCCATCCCTGGCTGCTGCTGCTGCTGCTGCTGCTCCAGCACCACCGCCCGCCAGCCCATGAAGCCTTTCAGCAGCTGGTTGAAGCACCTGAAGCCCAGCGCTGCGCTGCGCTTCAGTGCTGCTGCCTGCTGCCATGCCACAAACGGCCGGCCAAGCAGCCGCTGCAGCAGCAGCTGCCGCGCTGCATCACGCTGCTGCACATGCTGCGCCAGCTCCAGCTGCATCAGGTGCTTCGCCTGCGCCTGCTGTGCCATTGTTGACGCCCCGGCAGCAGCAATGCTGAACCAGGCCAGCAGCACCCGGCGCGTGGTGCGCACTCGCCACTGCAGCTGCGCAGCCTGCAGCTGCAGCAGCTCCAGCTGCTGCTCTTGCTGCTGCTGCTGCCACTCGCGCCAGCTGCCCATGTCGCCGTACGAAGGCTCAGCAAACACACCCGTTTCATCTACGGTGAAAGCAGTGAATGCAAGCTGTTGCTCGCCATCTATTAGCGCTTGGTGAGCATCGCTGCTCAAGTGTTGCTGCTGCAGGTGCCCCACATGCTGCTGCTGTAGCAGTTCCACCCTGCTGTTGGTGGACCTGTCTGGCTCTGCAGCAATAGCGGCAGCTGCCTCTACTGCGGTCAGCTGCTGCTGCTCCTGCTGCTCCACATCTGCGCCCAGCTGTTGCTGCTGCAGCTGCTGCTGCCGCCAAGCCAGCCAGGACTGCCGCAGCAGGCGCTCCTGGTAGTATGCTGCAGCAAGCAGCGGCGCCTGGCACCTCCATGCCTTGCTGAGCAGCACAATGTCCTGCCATGCTGCAAGGACCGTTGCCAGCCGCCGCGTATCGTGCTGCTGCTGCCATGCGTGCTGCCGCTGCAGCAGTGCTTGGCCGCGCTGTGTCTGCTGCTGCCATGCTGTGAGTGTGGATGACAGCAGGTGCTGTGAGCGGTGCTGCTGCACTGCCAGCAGCCCTCGCCACGCACTGAAGCAGCTGGTGACCAGGTGCACCAGGCGCGACACCTGTGCATGTGCAGCAGCAAAAGCAGCAGCAGCAGCAGCAGCAGCAGAAGACAACGTACAGCAATTGAAATAGTTTGGAAAGATTGCCTCCAGGGTGTGCGCCACACACAGGCAACAGCTTGAGGCAACACAACGCGGCACACGTCCTCCACAAGCTTCACATCGACTTCACCATCATCAATGTTCAGCGCACTTCCTGAGTACACTTGCGCTACTCTGCACACTTGCACACGCGTGTGCACATGCAAGAATGCAGCCCTCACCTGGAACTCAAAGGCCCGCTTGCTGCCTACAGTCTCCTGCCACCAGCTGTGCAGCACCTGCTGCTGCAGCTGCTGCTGCCGTGCCGCCAGCCTGGCGCGCAGGCTGCCCGCCAGCAGCGCCTGCTGCCGCCAGCCAGCCCAGGCCCTGGTGAGCAGCGAGGCGCCGTGTGCAGCAGCGGCGGCTGCACCAGCCTGGCGCTGCTGCTGCTGCTGGGCTGCGAAGCTCCTCCAGCAGTAGAACTGGGCAGCCACCAGCCTACGCACAGCATGCAGTCAGTGCGTGAGCAAGGGGCGTCCTGTAAAGTGCTGTCAATTTAAAGGTAGACAGCAACTTGAGAGGCGTTCGCTCGTGAATCTGTAAATCTTGGGCATGCAAGGCTAAGCCTACTACAGGCCTGTACTTGCTGCCTCCTGCACTAACATGCAGATGGCTTGCTTTTAACGGCCTGCAACAAGGCCACCCTGTGCACACGATACAACTCAGGGACCCTACCTGCTCCAGTAAAACCCTTCTGCAGCTTCCAGTGCGCCTCTCTCCCACGCCCTGAACCCTGCCAGGTCACGCCAGGCGATGAACACCTCACACAAAACCCTGGCCCTGGCCGCCTGCTGAACCGCATCGCCCGCTTGCCGCAGCAAGCGCTGGTACACAGCCCAGCTGCGCCACCAGCGCATGCACAGCGGCAGCAGGCGATTGCGTCTGAAGGCCTGTGCTGCTGCTAGCTGTGAGCGCTTGCGTGTGCGGCTGTGCACATTGTCTGCCAGCACTGCCAGCACTGCAGCTTGACGCTTGGCCTGCAGCTGCTTTGCAAAGACCCTAGCAGAGGCCGACCTGCAGGGCACACGGCAGCAAATGCCACATGCAGCGGCAGCCAGGCAAGCCCATATAACCTGTGTCAGGAAGCGCCGCATGCAGGTCATAACACCAGGGCAGCAACATATTCCGCTGCATGCTGCCACATCATTTTGCCGGCTCTGCACAAACCCAGCAGCCTGCCTTGATCTAGAACTATGCAGCGCATTTGTGATCCCCAACAATCGCTGACAACCCAGCAATCCAGTGCCAATGCTGTGATGTGTGCGCCAGCAGCGCCGCACCTGCACCACGCCACCACCCAACTGCGCCACGCCCTGCTCAGCAGATGCTGCCTGGCAAGGCCGTCAGCAGCAGCGCCCGCAAGCCTCCCAGCCTGCACAGCCAGCCAGACTTGACGTCAGGGGCGCAGTAGTAGCGTAATTGAATGCGCAACAGGCCGCAGCTGGTACACGACAGCATCCCTGCTTGCAGCCATAATCTGAGGAGCAGCTGTCTGCATGCTGATGCTGCTGCGCCAAGAGCAGCAGGACCACGCATGCATCATGCAAGGACATACGGCAGAGCGGCAGCTGCACAGCACCTTAAGCACAGCAGCATTGCACCACTTCAGCCAAAACACACATCAACAGCAGCATGCAGGGCAGCTGGCAAGCCGTGCCACCCCTCACCCGCTGCTCTGCCGCAGCATCCCTCCACGCCGCCAGCAGCTGCGCCTTGGCTGGCCTGCTCAGCTGCGCAGCCAGCCGCCAGTCAGCCAGCAGCTGGCCTGCCCACACGCGCTCCAACAGCTGGCAGGCAGCAGCGCGCGCCGAGCCGCGCACCAGCACGGCAGCAGTCCAGCCTGCGAGGCAGTGCGCCAGCAGGCGCTGCATGCGCTGCGCTGCAAAGTCGGTGGCTGCTGCGTCTGCTGCGTCATCCAGCAGGTGCTGTGCACGGCAGGCAGGCACAAAGCTGCAGCATGGACACATTACAACAGAAGGCGTCAGTATGTTCTGCTTTTTTTGCTGATGGTTGGCAGGCAGAGCAGGTTTCATGGCACATGCGGCACCAGATACCGCAGGATACACCTGCACTGCAGGGTTCTCAGTAGTCCTGCTTGTGCCTGCTGCGAAGCTCAGAAGCAAACAGCAGACCTAGCAGCGGATGCTCCATGCTCAACTGCTCAGCTGGCAGCCACATGCAGTGTGTGTACCTGAAGCGCCAGGCTCTAAATGCACGCCTCAAGCGCTGCAGCTGCGCGTGCTCCCGCGCCTGCCCCTCCACCACCCACTGCACTGCAGAGCACTGCTGCGCCTCATCCCGCCAAGCCCTAAAGCCTCTGGCCAGCAGCCGCCAGCTATGATAGGCCGACCACTGCTGCTCTGCCAGTGCTGCTGCCGCTGCCCCCTCTGAGGCCTGCTGCTGCCAGGCTGCAAAGCATGCACTGGCGTGATGGAGTGCTGCTGGTGCTGCACGTGCAGCATACGCTTGCTGGTGTGGCGGGCTTGTACAGTGCCAGTGCTGCTGGTGCTGCTGTTGCCATTGCACATCCTGCGGCTGCCAGTCCTCTGCTTCCTGCATGTCACCTGCAGCAAGCCGCCGGCTGCTGCCTGCTGCATAGTCCAGCCAATCCTGCGGCACAGCAGTGACTGGAGACGCACCCTCAATGCTGCTGCCAGCAGCTGCAGACATTGACTGCCGCTGCCCGCGAGGCATGCTGCCAGAGCTCCCAATGCTGCTGCTGCAGCTTGTGCAGCTGCTCTGCTGCTGCTGCTGCTGCTGTCTGCGATTGTTGCGACTGGCTGCCTGCTGCCGCCTGTGCCATCCTGCGCTGCTGCTGCTGCTGCTGCCAGTTCCACTGAAGCTGCTGTCCTCCGCATGCAGCAGCTGCTGTTGTTCATGCTGTTGTTGATGCTGTTCTTGCCGCCCTTGCTGCTGCCAGCTCTTCCTCATGTCGGACTCACCAGTGCCACACCTGCCAGCCTGCAGCTGCTCGATGTGAGCCAATGCCTCGTCGCAGCTCTCAGGCAGTGACAGCCGCCATGCAGGCTGCAGCTGGTCAGTAGCAGCACTGTCAGCGCCATCTGCAGCATCGCAAGCTTCAACCTGATCTTGACCCATGCTAGCTTGCTGCTGCTGCTGCTGCTGCTGCTGCTGCTGCCAACTGCGTTGTTGCTGCTGCCACTGGACGTTGAACTCATGCTCCCACTGCTCAAACTCCTGCTCGTCCTGCAAGCACACCTGCTGCTGGTGCTGCTGTGATTCTGGTTGGCTTTGCTGCCACTGCTGGCCCTGAGCATGCTGCAGCTGATCCTGCTCCTGTACGAGAGCCAGCTGCTGCAGCGTGTTGGGTTGGGTGGCGGACTGCTGCTGCTGCTGCTGCTGCTGTTGATGCTTCCTGACCGCAGTGTTTGCTGAGCTCACTCGGCTGCCTGTTGGGCTGGTGCTCGCATGCGCAATCGCCTTGCCTGGCGGCCGCCACGGCGGCGACTGCTGCTTCTGCTGCTGCCTTGGCGACACAGCGGGCGACAGCTGCTGGGGCAGCACTGCTGGCGGCTGTGGCAGCTGCAGGTTGTGTTGCTGCTGGTGTGATGAGGCCTCCAGCAGCTGCAGAAAGACCTCCTCAGCCTCCAGCACAGACTGAGCCTCTGCTGGTGCAGCAGAGCCATCCTTGTCAGCAGCTCTGCTCACATCGCTGGCTGCAGGAACATCTGGTGCCACCTGCTGCTGCTTGTGCACTGCCACTGCCCCGGCTGCCCACATCCCAGCAGGACTGTCCGCGCTGTTTGACCTGTGGGCGTTGCCCAGCAGCAGCTGCAGCTGCAGCTCAGCTTCAGCAAGCACATGCAACCTAGCAGCATCGCTGCCAGAGCCGTGCTGCTCCAACCTGCTGCTGCTGCTGCCGCTGCTGTCACTATGCGAGCGCCACCTGCTTGTCCCAGCCAGCTGCCTGGGGCTACTATTTGCTGAGTTGCAAGTGCTGCTGCTGCTGCTGCTGCTACTGCTGCTGCTGCTGGGGCTCAAGGACCTTCGCGCTTTCCTGTCCCTTGCTGCAGGCGACTTGAACAGGGCCACCCTCACACGGGAACGCCTGAGATCATCATCCTGTGCGGCCTGGCTGCCGTGCTGCTGTGCTGCCAGCTGCTGCTCCTGGCGCTGCAGCAGCTCAAGCTGCTGCTGCCACACCTGCTCCTGCTCCAGCAGCTCTGCTTCAAGCCCCTGGTAGTCATCCGCCGGCACGTGCTGCTGCTGCTGATGTACTGTGCGGTGCTGCTGCTCCTGCCGCACCTGCTGCTGCTGCTGCTGTTCCTGCTCCAGCCGCACCTGCTGCTGCTGCTGCTGTGACGTCAGCTGCTGTGGTGGCTGTTGTTGCTGGGCTGTGCTTGCCTGCTGCCTCTGTACCGGCTCATGGCTCAGCTTGAAGCTGATGCTGCTGGCAGTGTCAGCTGCATCGTCGTCAGCAGGGCTTGGACTCCTGCTGTGACTTTTGCTGATGTACACAGCACCAGCTGAACCACCATCCGCATGTTCTGAATCGCAAATGCCGACTGCTCCTGTCGTGTTGGCACCTGCAAGTCTGGGCGCTGCTGCTGCTTCCCTGGAGATTGCCGCATGGGCTGCTGCCCTGTTGGGTGCAACCTCCGTAGCTGCAGCAGCAGCCGCTGCATCATTAGGCTTAGGCTGCTGCACAGACCGCCTCAGCACCTGGTTCCTCTGTTTCAGCTGCTGCAGCTTGCTGGCAAATGCAGTGTCCACAGGCATGTGTGGTGCACGCGCTTCTGCAGAACCCTTCTGCTGCTGCTGGTGCCTCTGCAGGATCTTGCCCACACCGCGTGCAGCTGCTGGTGCCTTGAAATCATGGGCTGGCTTTGCCTTCAGACCTGCCACTCCACTGCTGCCAATACTGCTGCTGCCTTTTGCAGCGGCAGCGGCTGCCGGCTTGTTGTGAGTCTGGGTCCCGTTCGCTGCAGCTGCTGCTGTTGTGCTGCTAGCAGCGCTAGTGCTGCTGAGTTTGGCTGCTGGTGCTGGTGCTGCTGCTGCTGTTGCTGCTGCTGCTGCTGCTGTGCCTGTGTGTGAACTGCTGTTCCTGTTGCTGCCGCTGCCACGTAAGCCAACTGCACTGCTGTGACGCCGTGGGTCCAGCACAATCTGCTTAGGCTGTGCCGCACCACCCCTCAAGGGTGATGGCGTCCTGCTCCTGAGCGCGTGAGCACTGCTATATGACTCGACTTGTAGCCTATTGCGCTGCGGCGACACTTGCTGGCGGGTGCCTGCCTGCTCCTGCTGCCGAGCTGTCAAGTGTCGGTGCTGCAGCTTATCCCATTCACTCTGCAGCTGGAGCTTGCTTGAGGCTTGCTGCTGCTGCGGCTGTGCCGTCATGCAAGCAAGGCTCGCCGACTGAACTGTTGCGAGCGCGTTAAAAGCATTGCTGCCGCCTGCGGACATCCTGCCGCTGGCACTGGCATGTGCTGCAGCAGCTGCAAGGCCCGTCTCTGCAATGGCACACACTGCCGGCTTTGGCAGCAGGTGTGCAACAGCAGCATCTGCAAAGGCAGGGGAGTCTGGCGAAGCAGGCGCCAATGCTGCTGTGCAGTCTGCCGGTTCATGTTGTGCTTCAGCCCTGCGCACGGTGCTCAAAGAGCGGCGTAGCTGCAGCTGTTGCCGGATTGGGCTGCCACTGTTGGCACTAGGTGTGGTTTTGTACCCCAGTGGCTGTTCTGCTGCAGCACGCAGCCTTGCTGCGGCAGCAGCAGCATCGCGACCTGGCCTTGACTCTACCCCATGCTGCCGTTTCCAAGAAGGGCTGCAGAAGCGAGGTTCTGCGTCAGGTACAGACGGGCCTGCAATTCTTGGGTGCGAGCCATCCACACCAGCACCTGCTGTTGGTGTAAACAGGCCAGCTCCAGAAATAGGTGCTGCACCTTGTGCAAGCAGCTGCTGCTGCCTGGACCCCGCGCTCATGGCCTCCAAACGACGTTGTTCATTCTTGAAGCATATAATCTGTACATTTTTCGAGATGTGGGATTCCAACAGCTGCCAAACAAGCGACTTCAACGGTAACAGCAAGCTTGCAGTCCAGCCTCCGTGTCAAAAGAGTGCCGTTATACAGACATCCGCACAGATGAGGTGAGAGTAAGAACTTTTACAAACATAGACATGCAAGGAAAGAGCACCAGGCTTTCATCGGTGATGGTGACCAGCAAGTACGAGTATGCGCCATCGATCTTGCCCCGTTGTAGCAACAAACAATTTTTCAATATCAAACATGCACCATGTCATCTCCAGCTGGTTCTGTCGGCGAGCTGTCGCGCAAAAGCCCTCAGGTTTGACTGGCAGGGCTGCTAACACCATGCCAATTTCGACAGTCCCATCGCAAACCTTACAAAGAGTTGCAGGAAAGATAAAACTCTATCACAGCAGTGTTGAAACACAGTTCTAAACGGTTTGCTGGTGTTGCAAACCTCTTCGCTTGCTTTGTGGGTAGCTATCCAGCATCATACCAAGGAAACACTGTGAAGTTCAACTGGTGACAGTCTCCAACTCAATGTCATACAGTGCATCCGTGTGAGCATCGTCCACCAACGTCGGTGTACCTTCAAGGTAACATGGCAAGGTGCAATGTAATGTAATGGCTGATCATGTATTGGCTGACCACGCGTCTGACCCCACCACAGAGCAGATCAACTGGTGCTGATGGTATGTGCCTAGCATAGGACCCATGCAGGAAACCCCATACAACAGCAATCAGACTGTATCTTCACAACAGCAAGCATCAGCATTGCAGCACCAGAGCCAGCACCAACACCAGGGCCAACCCAGAACAAACAGCACTGCTGGCAGCATCAGCTGTACAGCCTGTGCAGCACAGCAACAGTTTAGCACAGCAACAGCACATTACTACCGCCTCGCTCGTCACAGGCCAAACCTCCCCCTGAAGCCACCACCTCCAGCAGGTGCACCGCCAGCCGGCTGCCCACCGCCCCTGAACGGCCCACCAGCTGCAGCTGCCCCACCCCCCCCTTGGCTGCTGCCAGGCTGCTGCCCTGCAGCAAACGGCCTGGTGCCTGCAGCAGGCTGCGTGCCAGCTGGTTGCTGCTGCCCGGCGGGCATGAAGCGCCCACCAAAGCCACCCTGGGCCCCTTGTGGTGCTGCAGCTGTGCCTCCTGTACCAGCTGCCGGCTGTGCTGTTGAGCCGCCAAAGAACGGCCTGCTGCCACCCCCAGGCACCGTACCCGGCGTTGCTCCAGCACTGCCGCTGGGCGTCGCGCCTGTTGCTGTGCCCTGACCGGCGCGAGGCTGCTGGAAGCCGGCGCCAAACCCACCAGCACCAAACTGCCTGGCAGGCGCTGCGCCTGCTGGTGCTGGTGCTGGCGTGGCGCCGCCTGCTGGCTGGCTGCTGCTTGACTGGCGGCCGCCAAAGCCTGCAAAGGGCCATGCCCCTGTCGAGCCTGCAGGCGTGCCTGAGGTTGTGCCTGTGGTCGCGCCTTGGCTACTGGCTGGCTGCCATGTGCCTGATGCAGAAGGGCGGGTGGTGGCTGAGGTAGGCGCCACAGTCGTCGCCTGTACGCTGCCGGTTTGTGTTGTTGTGGTGGTTGTTGAAGGTGCTGTGGCCACGACTGTGGCAGGTGCCGGGGTGGTCGAGGAGGCAGCTGCTGGCCTGTTGCTGACTGCGCTGCCAACATTAGCTGCTGTGGCAGCGCTGTCCTGGCACTGCTGCGTCCTGCTGTTGCAAACCTGGGACGAGCTGGAACAGCAGTTGGCGCCGCAGGCAATCTGCACAGCAGCAGCGCGGCAGTGTTTGCAGTTGCATGTCAGCAGCACTCATGCAACACACGCACTGCAGTGCTTGCAACATCATGCACATGAATCAGTGCTGATTGCTGTAATGGGCTGGCGGCAGGTGCATGGGGCATCACCCACATGCTCTATCAAAAAGTCAGGTGCCAAGTGCAGTTGGCTGAGCCATATTGTCCATTGCCCTTTATTGTGCGGCCAGTTTACATGTGTGCTGTTGCTGCACCTGCCTGCTCTGCTGCGCAACAGCCTCGTCTTGTGCCAATGCTGGCATCGTTGCTTTGAAGTGCACTGCCAACATGGCATCATACAAATTGCCTCACCTGGGTGGAGCTGTAGCAGCACAAGTTGGTGGTGGGGTTGCCGCAAAACTGTGCAGAGTTGCAGGTGGTGCTGCCACAGGCACTGCTGCCTGTGGGGACGCACAGGTTGTTGATGCATGTTGTGCCAGCAGCACCTGCAACCCCACCAGGACACAGTTACATGAGCTCAGCATCGCCAACGACTTCAACCCCCATGACAGCGCAACAGCAGTCAGCGGTTCGGCCATATCATATCATTGCCAGCTGCAGGCATGTTCAGCAGAGAGACCGCTAGCCTGAGCTGCAAACATAAATTTGCCACAACAACTGTCGATGCTGGGCTATTGTGCGCTGCCTGACAACGCTGCAAGCAGCAGCCCTGAATTCCGCAACTCCCCCAAGCAACTCACAGCATCCACCGTTGCAGTAGGAAGCTCCGTACTCGCAGCACACGCTGCCTCCCAGGCATGACTGGCCATCGCCGCACACTTTACCACCGCACAGCGACTGCCCGCCCTGTAGGCAGGTGCCCTGGCTGCAGCTGGAGCCGGAAGGGCAGCAGGATGCCCCGCACAGCGTAGCGCCAGTGTCACAGCACGTCACACCACCTGCAAGCATGCGTGGATTGTTGTCGCCACCGCAGTAACACCAGTTTAGCCCGGCTGTGTTTTGTCCAGCATCTTTCCTGCACATCCGCACTTTTACGGGTGCACTCAGAGTGTATAACAGGCACATGCTTGTATATGCGACGGCTGCTGCAGCCTGACCAACACCACCTTGGTTGCAGCAGGTAGTATGTTGTGCTGTTGTGAGAAGTAGCGGCTCCATGATTAGCGGATTTGACAGGTGACCAAAAGCACAACACGACCCCCTGCTCACCTGCACACTGCTGTGGCGACTGGCACACTGAGCCGCCGCATACGGTGCTTCCTGCAAGAACAAATGGAACATAACAACGGCAAGGTTACCGTCATTGCGCATACTGCAGTATGAGCTAATCATGTAGCGCTGTGTTGCTGTGTGCATGCATGCACGGCGGCATGTTGCGCTGGCTAGTGGCTGGGGAGATGTGCGCATGGGAGGTCTTCCAGCCCACAGTGTCTCGGCAACAACGATTGCTGTGGCACGTTTTGCTTGTCACCACATATTGCGAGCACGGCTCATTCGTGTTGCAGTGCACTGCACAAGGCGCGATGCTGCATGTCGCTGCCGCAATGCCTTGCAAGCAAGTGCTTTGGTCATCTGGGACTGTACCTAGAGGTGAGCAATACTGGCCCTGCAGGCAGGTGTAGCCTGCGCCGCAGCACCTCCCTGCGCACGCCACCTCGCCGCTGTTGCAGCAAATCAGCTCAGCTGTGCAGTACTGGGTGCCCTGGCAGACAGTGCGGCCACACACCTGCATGGCGGGTGCAGCGGTGTGCGTCGACGTCAGCCAGCGCAGCAGAGTGCTTGCAAAAGCCAGCTGGATCAAGTTTGTACCACTGCTATGCAGCGGGATTTCACACCATTGTCACAGGTCACACCTCCTTGTGACCCCCATGCCTTGAAGATGCTGCAGCCGGTGCATCTATCAGCATGACTCAGCAGCAGCAGCTGCTGCTGCTGCTGCTGCTCTTATACTAATGCATGGCAACTGTTGTCACCTTTGTACCAGTGCTTGTTCCTGTTGCTGTGCTTGGTGCTGCTGCTGGAGGCCTAGCCAGTGGCAGCTGCCCTGACCATGGGTACTGCGCTGCACATGGTCTGCTAAGCAGAAGCAGGCATGCTGCACCTGCAGCAGCAGGCGCATGGGCAGACTTTTTAGCTGAGAAACAATGTACCCATTGCCCTCTTGACGCAAACCAGCGGTGCGGGCAGGACTGATGCTCACCCATGGTCACCAGAGCCAGCAAGTTTGACATGGCGATTCAGCTTTAGCCAGATGCTTGCCGCCGGCAATAACGATATGATGATCGTTTTGTGCTGTCTTGCAAGGCCGTTGGCTTGAAAATCAGGAACACAAGGTCCGTAAACACAGTGAAGCGGGCCTTGAAAGGGTGACGGAGCTTCCATGTGCTGCTTCAGCGGAGCCACCTAAATGCCAGATGCCAATTGAATCGTTAATTGTTAACGTTGTGTTCAAAGTGTGACAGGGCGTGCGTAACACAGTTGATTCGAGCGCTCCATTTGATCATCGATGCGCCTGCCGGCTATAGCTGTCCTGCAAGAAGTATTCCCTTTCTATACGTGAGCATGAACAATTTCAACTCATCATCACAGCAGCGGTACTCGCGTCACGCTATACGCTGCTAGTGACCACTTCAGGACTAGTGACTGTGGTGACGTGGCAGTTTCAGGCTGCAGCATTGCAAGACAAGGTGCCCCAGAACACAGACATGACGCGTCAACCAAAGAGCACACGTGTGTGCAGCTGTGGGGATGCATGACCTGTCAAACGTAAACAAGCGCACAGCCGCTGCCACCCAGTCTGCTTTACTACATGTAGTACCCGCTGCTGCATGATTGATGCGACCACGCTGTTTACAGCCATGCCTCACTCAAAACAAGCCTGGTCTGCACTTCAGGGATGCGCCTTTGCAGGACAGCAGCCTGTGTGCAGGTCAAACGATGATGGCCCGCACAGTGACATGCAAGCTCTTCTCATCAAACCAGGCGTACAGCCCAGGCATCTCAGCCTCTACTGCTGCCCTGAACTTGGACATGATGCCAGGCAGCGCAGAAGACCACACACCGCTGCTGCCCTGCAGCTGCGCCAGGCTGCTACTGCTGCTGTTGCCGCCGCTGAACACAGTGCTTGGGGCAAGGATACTGCCCAGCAGCGAAGTGGCCTTAGGGGTGCCGCCATCTGCGCTACTGCTGCTGCTGATGCGGCCGCCAGTTGCCGCTGCTGCTGGCGTGCTGCTGCTGGGCTGCTGGAAGCATGCCAGCTCATGCACCAGGGTCACACCCAGGGCAGCGTTCCTGCAGCCAGAAAACCAAAGCAACAAGGCAGCAGACGAAACAGTGGCAGCAGATCAACCGAATTTGTTGGTCAAATCAACAGCAACTCACGTGCGAGCAGAATGCACTGTTGGCCTCGTTACGGCTGCTGCTGCTGTTGCTGCTGCGCACCTGTAGTGGTTTTCCCTGTTGCCGTCCCTGCTGGCGTGGAACCAGTAGTCCTCATCATCAGCCTCAGCAACCACACCCTGCAGCAGCACAGCGGCATGCGTATTCACTTGTTTACATCACTTTCTGTCTCCACAGCAGGCGAAACACATGCTAACATATGCTTCACCCAGCTGCTCATCTCGCAAGCGATATGCAGCTCATCTGCACCAATGGCTGGCAAAGCAGCTCTGAACAGCAGTGGCGCAAGTGCTGGACTGCCGCTGCTGAGAGTGCCGGCATCACAGTCCTGCAAGCGGGCTGCAGCAGTGTGGCCGCCTCACCTGCACGCGCTGCACCTCATCTGCTGCCGCGTCCGCAAGGTCAGCAGGCTGCAGCAGCTGCACCACGTGCCTGCTGATGACGCGCTCTAGGCACCTGGCCAGCAGCAGCAGCAGCAGCAGCAGCAGCAGCAGCAGCAGCAGCAGAAGCAGCAGTGGCAGCCCGAGTGCAACCGTTTACCTTCTGTGTGCGGTACAAGGTGCACTGCACGGCTGAATTTGCATGCGATGATGGCAGCAAGCATGGTATCATGGTCCTGTGTGCAGAAACCCGGCACGGCTGCACTAGGCTCATGCAGCAGTACGCTTGCAACCGTTAAGTGTTGCGGTGAGAAGCAACATGCTCAAGCTGTGGTGATGCATACCAGGCTGGCTTACCTTGCCTCGTACACAATGGTTGACAACGAGTTGACCATCACAGCCTGCATGCAACACAAAAAGATGCGAGGTCTTGCAACGAGGAGCTCGTTCAAAGCGGATGGTGCCCAGTGCATGGTGCGCAGCGTGCAGCAGCTGCGCAGGCAACTGCAAACTTGCATTGGCCACGACCCTTGCATTACACACGCAAAGCGCACACAGCAGCATCGTGGCAAAAGATAAGACTCAGCAGCAGCAACAAACACAACTTTGGCAGCAATGCACGCAGCCTCTGCAGGTGTTGCTGGGGGGTGTTTTAGAGTGGCCGCTGTCCCAACCCTACGCGATGCCATACCTGTGCCTTCACTTGGCCAGGAGTCTGGAAGATGCCACTCTGCTCCCTGCGCATGCAGCAGCACACAGCAGCAATTCAACGTAGGCAAGACAGCAGCGGCGATGAGCCCAGCTGAAGCTGCAGCTGAAGCGCTGCCTGAAGCTGCAGCTGAAGCGCTACACCAGTAAACTCATGCTGCCCAGCGGTCGATAGTTGCGCCAGCACACCACTGGCTGTCCAGCGTTAGCAGTCTTCAACAACGGCTGCGCCTGCTGTGCACAGCTGTGCAGCACACCCACACAAAGCATACAGCGCTGCCTTGCACTGCATGCAGCACAAGTTGTAGGCCCACAGCAAGCAAGTACACACAAAAATGCCGCAGCAAGCAGAGCAAGCTGCGCCTGTTATGTCAGCCAGCTAGCAACTCACCTGCAAATGTCGTTGAGGCGCTGCAGCTGTGCCGGCGTGAGCCTCTGTTTCTCCTTCAGCGCAGCGAGGCTGGTCTTGGGCCAGCGGCTGCCAGGGCTCTGCAGCAGCAGCAGCAGCTGAGTGTGTTGCACAGAGTTCAAGCTGTCTGTGAAGGAATCATCCCTATCCCAACACGTCAGCTATATGTTCACTGTGGAGATGTTCGAGCAGCAGTGCGCAGTGGACTGGCTGATATCCATGCAGCTCCCCGGCTCAGCTGTGCCGTGTGCTGCTCGCACCTCTTTTGGCAGTGACTGGTAGTAGTCGCTGATCTGCTGCTTCAGTGCCACCAGCTGCGGCGGGAAGCCGCGGTACGCCAGCGTGAGCACACCCTGCCTGCAGCGAGGTTGCGCACAGCACGCTGTGAGCCAAATGCGTGGCACAGCCACTGCTGGGTGTGTTTGCGGGCCATGAAAGTGTTGCATGTTGCTGCGCGCATTAACAAGCAATCCTCACACTGCTGCTTTCAACACACAGCTACCAAGTGTAGCGGTGGTGCCAGCAGGGCAACTGCTGGGCAAAGCATCAAGCTCAGGTGGAAGGTGCAAGTGCAAGGCAATGATATGCTCAGCGTCCTAAGATCACGCACCAGGACACGAAAAAGCAGTAGGGTCTCAGCACGCAGGCCTGTGTGTTGCGGGTGAGGTACTCCAGGTGGGTCTCTGCTGTGCTGCTGCTGGGAGGGGCCGAGGGGCCAGCAACCGCTTCAGCCACAGCCATTGCAATCAACCCAAGCGTACGAAAACACAAAGGTATCAGCGACAGCTGGAGGAGCTGATCTAAATATCGGAGGAGAGAAATTGATCAGGCGAGTTCGATAAGGCAGTTGAGACAAAAGTTTGCTGAGCACGAAGACGCGACAGAAGAGCGTAGTGTAATCAAAGAAGTACGTATATCGATTAATATCAGCTGTACTGGCATCACGGGGATCACCGTGGTGCTGATGCCACTGTGCAGTGTCAACCACCTGACAGTTATGACAAGCACCTCACTTGTAGTGCCGTGGAATGCACAGCAAGGTGTCTTTTACTTGTGTAGCATTCACAACGAGGTAATGGAGGAGGATATCCATCACTTACCACGGCTCCTGCCACCCTGCTGCATAGTCAAGTTGACTCAGCCGCAGGCTGTAGCCGATACAGCGGCTGCCATCGCAGTCGATCACTGAGTGTTGCTCGTGTCCATGCCCAGCTGGGCGTCTGCAGACGCTGCAGCTTTGCACGGCACTGCATGCCGGAAGCCCCCCCTCTACTCCTGAATGGGGACAATCATTTGCACCTACAGGTGAGAACTTCGCATGATGCTATGATGCCATGATGCTGGACAGACGTGCCTGCGTGGACAGCCCACTTGGAGCGCCAGGAGCCTTCGGGCAGGGGGGCTTCTGGACCAGCATTGCTTGCAGGTGAACGGTTGTGTATTTACCATGCCTAAAACTGTCATATCACAATCAAGAGCATCACATGTGCAATGTACATTGGACCAGTTGCTAATGCCCAGCCACCTCTGCTATGAAAGGCCACAAGACTGCGCTGCTGTCACCTGCCTGAGGTTCAGCTGAACTGCAGCACATGCATGCCATGATGGTCCTGCATGCAGTGACTGGAGGTGTCACTGTGCAAGCAAATTTGAGTTCCCCTGGACGCTCATGTGAGGTTGATCAATTGGACCTGCATAATCGCTGTACCGCGAGTCTGCGCTTGCGCAACAGGCATACTACTTGTCGTCACTCGAGCTACTCCAGAGGTCACCGGTGTAGCAACCACAGCATGCTGCGTACATGCGTTAGGTCCTCGACATGGACGCCCAGCATCTTCTCATCCTCGTCAAAGCAACCGTTAAACTGTTTCAAAACTGTTTCAAACGGGCTGTCAGACCTTACAGCTGATGCAGCGACAAGAGGTAAGTAGGGTTTCGCAGTCATACCTGATCAGGGCTCACTCCTCTCCGACTGTTACGACAGGGTCGCCACGATAGTGATGAATGACTAAGCATCAAGACAAGCCTATGATCTTGTCATGTCGCTTTATTTGTGTTAAGCAGAGGTGGACTTTGAGATTGCACGGGTCGCACCTGTGCACACTCTGCAGCTATGGCGCAAACAGCGCTCGCTGAATACTATGTGAGCGTATAATTGACTATTATGGCGCCATGCTGGCAGCACACCGCTGCTGCTGGCTATCAGCCGTTGGCACTAGCCCAGCAGTTCACGTGGGCCCACATGGGCGTGCATGCACTCAATCTCTGCTCGTGGCTGGCCTTGTAGGTGCGGAGGGCCTCGCAGACATCCTCCATTGCACCTCCGATCAGCAAAGCTGCCCGTGAGGAGTACTATTACGATGAGAGTTCGTTCTTCGGACGAATGAACAAGAAGTTCGGCCAGAGCAAGGTGAACAGCTTTGAACGCGTTTGTATCTCTGTTTGATGCCCCGTATACAGAGTTTGTTGGCGTTGGTAGCAAGATCAGCTGCAGATGTCGCAAATCCATCTCGAACGGCGGGCAGGCAGCTTGATCAAGCCCGTCAGCTGCGTTGTAATGAATCATCACCAATGCAAAGCGTTTCTAGATCTGTTTATTACCCATCGATTGCTGATTTTTGCATCTGTCATGAAGCACGTGGTGATGACTGTGCTGCCCACATGGGCTTCGGTGACAGTGTTTGAATAAGGCGCACGCTACTCCGATTTATGCACAACGCCTATGTCGCAGTTGTCCCGTCGCGGCCACGGCAAACCCTTGCTTGCATGCCACACAGGCATGGTCCATGCCTCATGCCTCAGGAGTCCTGGTGGCGCAGGCTGCATGTGCCCTGCCAGTGCAGCACATGGTTCATGAGCCATGTACTGAACACACACATCACAGTCACCATCAGGACATTGCACGCATGGCGCCCGCGCCTTGCTGCTGATGCGCGCACCTACGCTTTCTAACCGCTACATGTGTCTGGGCTGCTGCTGCTGCTGTCGCCGTGACGCCTGCAGTGGGGCAAATACTTTGACCTCGAGGTGAGCAGCCAGCCAACTGCCAAGGAACCGCAGGGGAGCTGCTACATGCATGCATGCCTGCGCTTGTGACTGGTGGTTATCGCTGATGAAGCAGCCGCTGCCGCAGCAGTGCTGCCATGCTCGGCAACAGCAGTACCAGCTGCAGCTTGAAAACGCTTTGAGGGCTTGTGACCTACCAGGCAGGATGTGTGTATGCTGACTGAGGCCACTAATGCATGCCTGGCGGTAGCACCTGACGCAACCCGCAGTAAATCAATCAATCTAGAATAACAAGCACAAATGCTGCCCCTGCTGCGCCTGAAGCTCTGGCGGCCGCTACAGCAGGCTGCTTCTGTGTAGGGCTGCTTGCCCGGCACTGCTTTGTGAAGGGACAGCATGTGAGAAGCAGCTGCAAGCCCAAAGTGCTGCACATAACTGATCGTGCTTGTTGCGTCCCGATGCGCTGCAGGGCCGCAACACCTACCTCACCGCGGAGCTGCGTGCCGGGCTGGTGGCCTTCCTCACCATCTGCTACATCATCGCGGTGAGCAGCCGCCTAGAGGCGCACCAGCAGCACAACCTGCTGCACATGTGTACAGCAGCATGACTTTGATTGTGCAATGCACGTCCACATCGCAGAGTGTGAAAAGCGCGGGTTGACGGCAGAGCAAAGTCGAGCAGGCGCCAGTTTCTGCAGTTGAGGCTTGTTCATAAGCTTCCAAGATGAAAGTGCCCAGGCAGGGCGTAACCTTGGTTCCTCCTGGAAAGCTTGGGTTGTACGCACTCACACTTTTTATTCACGTGGAGCATACACAACAAAACAGGCACTGAGCAATGCAGATCTGCTGCTGCTGCTGCTGCTGCTGCTGCTGTTGCTGCTGCTGCTGCTGCTGTCGCTGCTGATTGTTGGCTGTTAGGTGAACCCGGCCATCTTGGCAGACACGGGAGGCACTTGCAGCATGGAAAATTGCACGGTAAGGTTCAGCGTGCTGGACCTGCAGCAGCCTGCCACAGTAAACGACTCGTGCGGGTGACGCCGCGCTTACACCTGCGCGCAGACTCCACGTATGGTCATATGTCAGCCAAGCAGCCAGTGGTGATATGTCAGCCAAGTAGCCAGTCTGCAGCTTGCCCTCAGCTCACCTGGCCGCTTGGCAGCAGATACCCTACGCGCCTGTTGATGGCACACCTGCTGCTGCTGCTGCTGCTGCTGCTGCTGCTGCTGCTGCTGTGGTGCAGGGGCCCACTGCCGGCACCCCTGGCTGTAAGTTTGATGACGACCCGGGCTTCCTGGCCTGCAAGGTGAGGACAAGGTGACAGGGCTGCTGCGCACCATGCAGCAGCAGCACGCACGGCTGCAGTTGACATCGACCACACGGCAGCTGCTGGCCTGCATGCCTGCACACCCATACTGTGTGAACTGCGGGTGTGCGGCTGAACTGTTTGCTGTTCTGCTGCGCCCACGGCTGCTGTGTACGGCACGCCTGTGCTCAACATAATCTCATCACCATGCATTTCCTGTATGAATTTGTCATTTTGCATACTGCATGGATGTGCGTGCATGACTGTGCCAGAGATGGCAATACTTCGGCAAGGGCTGTGCTGACTGCTCACCTGCTGCCTGTTGTTGCTGGCCTGCAGCGGCAAGTGAAGCAGTCGCTGGTGGCCGCAACGTGCATCTCATGTGGGTGGCAACACAGCTGCACTGCAGCAGCAGCCAAAAGATTGCTGTGAACAGCCAGCTCTTCTGTGCTGTGGGTAGTTCGCTGCCACCGCCAACATCACAATGCCCAGCCGAAATGCACATGATTGCCTACATGCAAGCGCACAAACTCTGCGCTGTTGGATGCATTTCGCAGTGCGGCGTTGTGTGAACTCCTGCCCTTGTGCCAGCTGCGCTGCGTGCTTAACGTTATGCTTGCCACACTGCCTCTGCTGCTGCTGCTGCTGCTGCAGCCGCCATCGGCTGCTTCCTGATGGCCTTCCTTGCCAACATGCCCCTGGCAGTGGCGCCCGGCATGGGCATCAACGCATACTTCACGTGAGCAACACCCCAACAGCGCAGCAGCTGCGGCAGTGCTGCAATGATGTCCCGCCCGTTGTGTTGTGGCAGCGTTAGCAGCTGCATCTCCCCCCGCTGCTATACTTACCAAGTGGTGGGCTAACATGGCAGCACATGTCGGGAAAGATGGCCATCTAGCACCCACCAACTGACTGGTGCTTGCTTTGTATCTAGGATCCACATCTAACTACCCTCTCAATATTATCTGTTTCTCCTGCTGTACTGCAGCTACCAGGTGGTGGGCTACCACGGCAACACATGACACGAACGATTACCATCGAGTGTCCACCAACTGCGCTGACTACCGCTTGCACTGAATCTGCCGTTGTCGTTGCTGCTGCAGCTACCAGGTGGTGGGCTACCACAGCAGCACATGACAGAAGAAATGCCATCATTATGACATAGCATCCACGAACTGACTGGCGCTTGCGCTGCATATGCACCGCCTTTTTGTCCCCGCTGCCGCAGCTACCAGGTGGTGGGCTACCACGGCAGCGGGCGCGTCACCTACGAGGAGGCGCTTGCCGCTGTCTTCATTGAGTCCTGGATCTTCCTCTTCATCTCCCTCATTGGGCTGCGCGGGCGCCTGATCGAGCTGGTGCCCAAGCACATCATGCTGGCCACTGCAGTGGGCATTGGGCTGTTCCTGAGCCACATTGGCTTCCAGCAGGCTGAGGGCATCGGGCTCATCACCTTCGACCCGGCAACGCTGGTGGCGCTGGGTGCGTAATGAACAGTGGGCTTGGCTGGGTGCCTGGCTGGGTGCAGCTGCGGCAGACGCATCGCGCAGCTATGAACAGTGGGTTTGGCAGCATATGCCAACCTAAGCTCTGTAGATCAGAAATGTGAGCACTAGAACTATCGCCACATGCGCTGTCTGTGCTGTTGTTGCTGCAATGCCGGGGGACTGTAGCCTGACACATGACGTCACACGCTGCCAACCTGCTGCTGTAGGCGGCTGCCCGCCAGCTGGCCGCGCGTACATGTACACCGTGAAGGACACAAGCCAGGTGTGCAGCGTCAACCCCACCACAGGCCTGCCCGAAGCCACCGGCCTGGGGGCCCGCTCGGCTAACTATGCATGCGTGAAGTACAAGATGCGAAGCGGCACCATGTGGCTGGGTATCTGGGCCGGCGTGCTGATCGTGGTGCTCACGTATTACGAGGTTAAGGCGGGTATCATGTACGGCGTGCTGTTTGCCACGCTGGTGAGCTGGATTCCGGGCAGTACGGTGTCGTACCTGACGGATGCCACGCCGGGCGGCGCGGAGCGCTTTGACTACTTCAGGCGGGTGAGTGGGGCAGTGGGTGGGGCAGCGAGTGAGTGAGGCAGTGGGTGCGGCAGCAGCAGCAAGGGCAGCAGCACCAGCAGCAGCAGCAGCAGCACGGCCAGCGCTTTGAGTACCTCAGGAGGGTGCATGGGCCAGCAGCAGCAGCACCGCCAGGCAGGCACTGTGACAGGCGGGCAGGCAGGGGGGCAGGCAGACCAGCAGGCAGGCAGCTAGGTAGACGGGCAGGCAGGCAGGCAGGCGGGCGGGCAGGCAGGCAGACAGGCAGGCAGGGACCAGGTAGCCTAGCGGCTGCAGCTGTGGTGACTACATCAAGTGCAGGCGCGTGCGAGCAGCTGGCCGTAGTAAGTGAGCTTGGCAGCCGCGCTGCAGCATGTTCCAGGTCTGAATGTGAAGCGATGCTGCCTGTGGTGTGCTGGCTCGCAGGTTGTTGATGTGCCCAACCCCAGCAAGACAGCCATGGCGCTGCAGTGGAGTGCACTCAAGAACGGTGACGCATGGGTGGCCCTCATCACGGTGAGGCGGCAGCGGCACTGCGCAGCAAGCCTGAACTTTCGGTCCGTACAGCAAGGCTGAATCTTTGGTCCAGCACTATACAGCAAGCCTGTTGGGTGTCACCATGGCTGGACAGTCAGATCAGTGGCTGCTTCGATTGTTGTCGGCGGTGATACATCGTAATTTGTGTGGCAGCCGCAACCGTGCATGCATGCATGGCCAGCTCAGGCGTGTTGCACGTGTGATGTGCTTTGCATGCAGCAGGGCTTCCAGCATTGCACAACTCAGCTACTATGCAATGCTTTGCCAGCAGCATCATGCAGCTGCTTGCACTTCTCCATGCACGGTGTTACAACGCCACATCAAACATCGGTCACACATCCAGCACCACCATCGGTCACACATCCACCACCACCATTGGTCACACATCCACCACCACCATCGGTCACACATCCACCACCACCATCGGTCACACATCCACCACCACCAGCATATGCCGTATGCCGGCTTGCCTGCTCACGTGTGTGCCTGCTGCACTGGCCGGTCTGCTGCAGTTCCTGTACCTTGACTTCCTGGATGCCACCGGTGAGCACTGGCGGCTGCACACGCAGAAGCCTGCACAGCACGCACGTTACTCAACGCAGGATGCATCTTTTCGACGCCAGATGGCAGCTGCAGCTTCAGCCCATTGCTCACATGTATGTAAACTCGCTGCTACCAGTTGCTGCCAGCAGGCTAGCTGTGTACACTGTACACATATGGGCTGCACACCACCACAGTGTACACAACACCGTAGTGTGGGCTGCACACGCAGAGGCGTGCAACGCTGCTGCCAGCAGGCTAGCTGTGAGCAGAGCAGAGAGCTGCAGGGCTGGCAGCGGCATTAGTTGCACATACAGCTGAACCTGTACCAGCTGCCTGGCTGCAGGGCCGTATCAAAGCAGCCAGCTGCCATAACTGCAACAGTTTGGCAAGGATTGTGGTGTCTGCCGCAGACCATGCAGCAGTTGACACACCTAGAACTTCGGAGCTCCTGTGTGTTGACGCACCCGCCATCACCGAACCACGTACCCACCGCTGCTGCCGCTGCTGCCGCCCCATGCACATGCACATGCAGGCACGCTGTTCACCATGGCGCGCCTCATCAACGAGAACGTGCCCGGCTTCATTGACGACAAGGCGCGGTGAGCATGCAGCAGGGCACGGGGCTGCCAGGGATTTTGTGTCTGTTCCTTTCTGTTTCTGTGTATGGTATTATGATGCTGATGGTGATGATGACAGCGGGTTTGAGGCATTACAGGTGCGTGCCACTTGGAGTTGCACACACAGACACAGGCCAGGCCATGCTGGGTCAGGCAGTGCACGCGGTGTTGCAGCCTTCGGGGCGGGGCCGCAACAAAGGGCCCCAGCAGCATCCTCCCTGCCACTGCTGCCGACCCTCAGCTGCTGCTTGAAGCTGCGTGTGCCGATGCTGCTGCTGCTGCTGCTGCTGTGTTGTCGTGTAGGTTCCCGCGCCGCCTGATCACGCTGTGTGTGGATGGCGTGGCCATTCTGATTGGCTCCCTGCTGGGCACCTCACCCCTGACAGTGGTGGCTGAGTCATCGGTGGGCATCAAGGAGGGAGGGCGCACGGGTGCGTGTGACAGCATGGCTTCAGTTGCATGTTCAGGTTGTGTGCTTTTGACTGCAGTGCTTGTCTGAAAACTGACGCATTTTTGAATGTTGCATGTAACACTGTCGGTGACGTGTCACATTTCTGTGCACTGACAACATCAAAGGCTAGGGTGGCGTGTGAAGGAACCTGTGGTTGGCCGAAGCAATGTATCACTCCAAAGTCTGCAACTACCCCCCCTGCTGCTGACGCCTCCTGCTGCTGCCGTCGCATTCCCCACCCCGCAGGCATCACGGCATTCGTGCTGGGCTGTGGCTTTGTGATTGCGATGTTCTTTGCACCTATCTTCAGCAGTATTCCTGGCTTTGCCACGGGCCCGGCACTGGTGGTGGTGGGCACGATGATGCTCGGGCACGCACGCGAAATCAACGTGAGCCGCAGTGTGGCTGGCTTCTTGGCGGCTGCTTTTGCCTGTGTGTAATGTTTAAATCCAGTGCTGTAGCTGCTGCTGGTGGAGGTGGTGGGCACGCTCTTGAGGTCTCTTTCCTAGGCATGCGCGCGGGATCAACGTGAACCGCAACCATGCCGTATGACATGAGGCTTGGCGTTGCCATCTACTGCTGCTGCATGTGCTCTAGTGTCAGCTGCAAACGCCCTACCCAGCTGTTGACAAGGGCCCCTGCTGTCAAGCGCGGCAGGAAGCTAGATGGGAAGAGTGTGCCTGTAGCGCGATGCACGCTGGCATCCCAGAAAGCAGCTAGTCACGGTGCATATCAGGGACCTGTTGCTGAACCTGCCACATCCACTGCTGCTGCTGCTGCTGCTGCAGTGGGACGACCTCAAGGTGGCCTTCCCCTCCTTCCTGACCATTGCGCTGATGCCGCTCACCTACAGCATCGCGTACGGCGTGCTGACAGGCATCCTGGCCAACGTCACGGTGCGGCGCTGCTGCTGCTGCTGCTGCTGCTGCTGCTGCTGCTGCTGTTGATCGTGGTTTGGTTGCACACATCGCGGGCAGTGCTGTAGTCAAGCTGGTGTGCGTTTTTTATTTTAGCAGTGTCGGCAGCAACTCCCTGCCACTGTCACTCCTGAAAATGACATGTTTGCCCACACTTGAGAACAACCGTCTCAACATATCTCTACAGACTGGCACTCATGCAATGCGCCCCTGCCGCCTTGTTGCATCTTGTGTGCAGCTGTGGGTTCTGTTTGGAGGCATCGACATGTTTAAGGCAGCACTCAAACGTGACCAGGCTGGCCGCAGCCCTGTGAGGGTGTTCTATGACATGTTCAAGTGCTGGCGTGACGCCTTTGAGGACTTCATCCCTGGAGTCAAGGCGGAGTGGAAGCAGGTCTTCCACAACAGGGTGAGTGCACGCAGCTGCAGCGAGGGCCTGTTGTTGACAGGTAGATAGTATTCTGCATGCAAGCGTTATTGTTGACATGGCTAACATTTGCATGTAAGCATGCGAGCGAAGCAGTGGGTGAATGAGGTATCCAAGCAGGGGCGTGACAAACTGTCTTGACAATGCTGCTAGGTGGCACTGTTGATGCTTGAGAGACAGGTCAAGCGGTGCAGAGTTTGGTCGGCATGCACGGATGCCTGGAGCTGGTTCGAAATGCTGCAGCACGCACTGATCACACTGCTAATGCCAGCCGTCACGACATCCAGCCAGCCAGCAGCAGCAGCAGCAGCAGCAGCAACATCAAAATGCATACAACCCGGCCGCTGCACGAGTGGAGCAGCCCACTGGCCTCATACTCGCCATTTACTGATGGCCTTCTGCAACCGCTTGCTTTCAGGTTGTCACGACAGACGGAAAGAAGTACGACGACCCCGACCAGGTGGCGCGCATTGCCAGCAGCAACGGCGCCTGGGACCACCTGGCAGTCAACTACGTCGCAACCAAGCCCATGGGCAGCGGTGTGGTCAGCTACAGCGAGCCGCCCTCAGCGCTGCGCACTGCATCGCTGCGCGCCGGCTCGATTGCGGCATCTGATGCAGCGGCGGCGGCGGCTGCGATTGACGCAAAGGGCAAGGACGCTTCGGCGCGCTCCACGCACAAGAAGGGTGGGGAGGGCGGCGATGCAGTGTGAGGCTGCAGCTGGTGCAGTGTGATGCTGCATGATGCAGTGTGATGCAGTGTGATGCTGCATGATGCAGTGTGATGC
>RWJK01000406.1:0-28071 GCA_004335835.1 Scenedesmus sp. ARA3 | reverse complement strand
CTCTCCCTCTACTCTGAAATAGGGGACAATTAAGTCACAAGCGGCCTGACCAATGATCACAACAAACAAAAAGTGCACCTGCATGCATTAGAAGCCAGCGTTGTACACACCTACTAACCAGCAGAAGGATGAAGCAACCCTGCTCCTGCTGGCAACAGTGCAGCTATAACTGCTGTCACCGCAGACTCAGCTGCCACTTGCCTCCACCACGCAGCTGCGCCCCTGCTGCAGCCCTAGCAGCCTAGGGGTGCAATGCACGCGCACGTTTGAAACTAGCAGTCAAACGAATGTGCAGCAACAGTGATCTGCAGCACAACAACTGCTGTCACCGCGAACGCAGCTGCCTCCTGCCTGCACCACGCAGCTGCGCCCCTGCTGCAGCCCTAGCAGCCTAGGGGTGCAATGCGCGCAGCACGTTCGAAACTAGCAGTCAAACGAATGTGCAGCAACAGTGATCTGCAGCACAACAACTGCTGTCACCGCAAACGCAGCTGCCTCCTGCCTGCACCACGCAGCTGCGCCCCTGCCGCAGCCCTAGCAGCCTTAGCAGCTGCCACCACTTCTCGATGCATGCTGACATCATGTGCTGCGGCTATTCCAGAGACCTCAGAGACAAGCGGGCCTTTTCTTGTCCTGAGCATGCTTCCTCCTGGCCCTAGCAGCTGCTTTTTGACGCAGAAGAGGTTTGCGAGCTCGGGTTCTGGTATGGAGGCCTTGCCGCTGCGTATTCTGTCCACTGGCAGGAAGGGTCCTGAAAAGGAATGTGTGCTGATGTAGTACCCCATAGATTCCAGGAACCTGTGGTTGTTCAAAGTGCATGGGGAGGAGGCAGCAGATTGACGAGACGAGAGTGAAAACATGTACTGATGCAGGTACAGCACAACATAAAGGCGCAGTAGAACTCATGGCTGCCATGTCACACAGCCACTTGCATGCCAGGCAACGCTTGGGTCGATGCACACCGATGCGTGCTGCATAGCATGCCCTTGAATGCTTCAAATCTGCATCAACAGTACAGAGACAGCGATGTCCTGCAGCACAATGTCTGCTGCCGCTGCTGCTGACGCTGCTGCTGCCGCTGCTGCTGCCGCCGCTGCTGCCGCTGCTGCCCACCTGAGGAAGCGCTGCTCCCCATCCCTGCCAATGATGCCCACGTTGCATTCCGCCATTATGTACCTGCGAGGTGAAATTTGCAGAAAAGGCAGCCATTTGCCACACAGCAAGTTTGCCACACATGTGCATTGCTCACAACGTAGAGCAGGCCATGAGCAACAGCAGACACACACGAGTAGTGCCAATGCAACCTGCGGCAAGTGTTGTGAGAATGTATCAAGGCTGATTAGAGTGCAACAATCAGCAAGACGTTGATGAGAAGCAGTTTAGTTGCACAAAACTCACCAGACATTGTGCTGTTGCAGCAGCCCTTGTGCCCCTTGCAGCACCTCAAGCTCAAAGCCTTCCACATCAATTTTCATCACCTGGAAACAAAAATAACAAAAGAATAACATGACATGGTTATAAAGCTTTGAAGCTTTAATGCTTGCGACAATTAGTACAATTGCTGCTCATCCAGGAGATGCAAGCACAAGCTTTGCAGGGGGCCTGTGCGCATACACCAAATCCAGATGCTGCAAGCAGCAAGCAGCACTGCTTAGGATCCTTAAACCATGCCGTAGTGTTCAAGGCAATGCCTGTCTAGCTTGTCACGCCTGCCATGTGACACACATAATAACTTGTTACAACAGCTGCCGCCCACCTGCACATCTTCTGCCAGCAGTGTGTCCAGCCGCCGCACTGTCATCTCACCCCGCACCTGCGCAGCACAGCACACATGTTAAGTTAACATGGAACAGTCCAGCCCAGCCCAGCCCAGCCCAGCAACACAGGCCTTACCACAATAAAATAGGCTGTGTAACTGTGTCAATATTTTCAACGGCAGCCTATGCAAAAGCACGTCGACAAGTGACCTTCGGGCTGCTGCACAACATTACTGTCACGCCGCATCCCTGTGTCATGTGGTGGGGCGAGCTGCAGCTGACCACCGCAAAGAACAATGTTTGGACCTTCGGTCAAACATCAGCACCTCATATGTGTGATTGTTGGACCACCCTGCCTCCATCACTGCTGTCTGCGGATCCCTGTCACACACGGTGTGGCCGTCACCCCTGTTGACTGTGTCGCTGATGATGACGCACTTGGCAGACTTAGTGCCAAGCCCTGGCAGCAGCAGCAGCACCAGCAGCAGCACCAGCAGCAGCACCAGCACCACCAGCAGCAGCAGCAGCAGATGCAGCAGTAACAGCATCGGCAACAGCAACAGCAGCAGCATAACCCTTAAAGTACTGCAGGGCAAGCAAACAGAGCGTGCAGCACGGCGCACACTGGATGCGACACTGAGGCTCACTTCTGTTGGTTCACCTGTTGGAATAAACAAGCCAGCATTCCTACCTGTGCCAAACAGTGTCATTTTTTGTGCCAGCCAGGGGGTGGAGCACAGGGAGCGCCGCAGCAGCGCAACATTGCTGGGCATGGCTGCATGGGGTGAGCAGCAGCAGCAGCAGCAGCGACGGCAGCAGCAGCGCAATATTGCTGGGCATGGCTGCGTGGGGTGAGCGGCAGCAGCAGCAGCAGCAGCGCAACATTGCTGGACATGGCTGCATGGGGTGAGCAGCAGCAGCAGCAGCAGTGCAACATTGCTGGGCATGGCTGTATGGGGTGAGCAGCAGCAGCAGCAGCAGCAGCAGCGCAACATTGCTGGGCATGGCTGCATGGGGTGAGCGGCAGCAGCAGCAGCAGCAGCAGCAGCAGCAGCAGCAGCAGCAGCAGCAGCATTGCTGCATGGGGTGAGCGGCAGCACGGCACGGCAAGACGACGACAACCCCTGGGCGTGACCTTCAGCACAGTCAGGAGAGCAGAAAGTTTGGATGCACGATGAAGCACAATAGTTGATGAAGAGCATTGTTTTCATGCGAAGAGCGACGAGAGAAGCAGATGACAGAGGGCAAGCAACAATCAGCTTACACGCATGACTGAGTTGCATGAATAGACAGTTCAGCCAGTGCAGCAGCAATGCAACGATTGCTCGTGCTGTGGCCCTTGCTTGCACACAACATCAAACCATGCGACAGCATGACTACGTTTGCACCCTGCCCACCTTCAAATGCAGCGACTCGGGCACCTGCAGCAGCTGCGCTCACAGAAAACACTCCCACGTTGGCACCAATGTCTACAAACAGCGGCGGCTGCTGCTGCTGCTGCTGCTGCTGCTGCTGCTGCTGCTGTGGTGTGGTTTGCTGCAGCGCCCACAGCACGTGCTCTACTTCCGTTGTCTCCCAGCCGCTGCTTTTTGCTATGCTGTTTGAAACCATGTCATTGCTGGCGTACACATGCACCGTTGCTGCCTTGAACTGCACCTGCACCCACGTAGTGCACAGCAGCGCAGCACACAGTCATGAATATGCCAAGGCATCAGCTGCAAGTGGAGCATGGACCACGCAGCAGTGCTGGTGCTAGCACATCGCCCTGCTGCAGTTGAATCACACATGACCTTTTTTGGACATGGCAGTACGTGCGTGCACAGCTGTTTGTGCACAACACATTGCTGCATGCATGCACAGCCGCAGTAGAGCAACTGCCTGGGTCCAATGGCTGCCAAGCCAGCATCTGCCCACAGCAGCTACATCCTGCATGGCTGCACACAGCCGTCTACATCCATTAGTGTGCAGAAGCGCAGCTGCACGCGTGCTGCAGCAAAACATACCTGCACGGTGTTGGACATTTGCTCTGCAGCCGCGGCAGACCTGCAAAGCACATGTTTTGCTGATGATGAGTCATCACAGCAGTGAGGCCCCCACAAGTAGCTGATACGCTTCTTATGAGCAATGAACTGCCATGGCTGCCGCTTACAAGTGCAAGCGATTTGCTCATCGACTGCAACACCTGAATAATGCGCTGTGATTGAAGCTTCACAGCGATGCTGGGATGCTGTCCACGACTGCGCGCGCTGCTTGCTGACCATGGCAGCAGCAGCAGCAGCAGCAGCAGCAGCAGCAGCAGCAGCAGCAGCAGCAGCAGCCACTCACCGGCAGAACAGCCCCTGCTGCAGCTGCATCAGCTGCCGCATGCCCAATGAATCAAGCTTTGCAGCAGCAGCAGCATCCAGCAGGTCAGCAGTGCTCAGGCTGCTGAAGTTAACACGAGGCAGCAGCTGCTGCAGAAGCGTCAAGCATGGCAGCCCTGCTGAATGTTCTGCTGCTGCTGCTGCTGCTGCTGCTGCTGCTGCCGATGTTACGGTTGCTGCCTGCTGGTTAGGGAGCAGCAGCGGTTTAGAGGTTGCTGACCAACGGCCGCCGCTGCCATCACTGCTGCTGCTGCTGCTGCTGCTGCTGCTGCCACGCGCTGCTGACAAGTACAGCACATAGCCAAAGAGGACAAGAAGCAGTGACAGGACCAATGTGAAGCCTGCAGGAAGCAAGGTGGTACGCGCGGCAGCAGCAGACAGAAGTGCACATTTGACTGCATTTGTTTGCAGAAGCTGTGCAGAACCAAGCACAGCAACTATGCTGCTAGTGATTTGCGGTGTGTCGCAATGGTAACAGCATCGCCTAGAGCCTGCACATGTGAGTAACAGGGCAGTGAATGGTGTAAATGTGCGGCTGTTGTGTGCTTGACAGATGATAAGTGTAGCAAAAGCTTACAAAAACCACTCGGTGACACATGCACTGCACAGATCTTCTGCTGCTGCTACTGCTGCTGCTTTTGTTGCTGCTGCTTGCTCACCTGTACCTCTGCCCCTGAACGCCCAACTGCGCGTCTTGTCACCTGAACAACGTGCTGAGCAGTTGTTGGGTGAATTTTCTAATAGAGCTTGATTGGCGTCCATAGAGCATGATGCTAGTTGCTGGGCTGCAGCAGCAGGTTGTGAACAGTTCACAACTTACTTCGCACATCAGGCTTGCGAGCCATCCAGGAATGATCGGCCTACTGCATGTCGGTACATGCAACCTAAATATTGTTGCTAGATAGTATAAGAAGCCACGCCGGAGTCGTTGTTGGAAAATCGCAGATGGAGACGTGTCAGACAACGATGGGTCTTGAGGTGAATGTTCTAGCAACGCTTGCTGAGCATCGCAACAGTCGTGTATAGGATTGAAGAGAATGGCCACACTTTCTTTGACAGCCTTGCACCTTGGGCCGTTCTGGAAAGAACAGCCTGTTACATGCATGCCACGTGAAGTGTTTTGGTGCTTCCTTGGGTGTGTTGTATGGCGCATAGGTTGCTGAGGCAATGCCGTGCAAATGAAATGATGATCTGCTGGCTTATCAAGAGTTTGCTGGCCAGAACAAGCAGGCATACGTGCACGTCTGCTGTAAAGCTGAGCTGCAGCAGCAGGTTGGCGGTGATGAACGGGGTTGTTCCTGGGCGGTAGCCCTAGTACACACGTGAATTACAGGCAAAATAACATATAATTTTGCAATAAGTGCGCTTTTATATCCCTTTGATTGGGCTATGGCAGGAGCAACATTGGACGTGGTTCAGGGTCTACTGCTTGAGCAGTGGAGTATATCATCATAACGAACCGGGCTGCACGTCTCGCAACGTGCTTAGTACTCGTCGCTGTTTACATTTCTGACGGTCTGTAACCTTAGCAGCCGTCTTCTTTTTTGGATACGTGCACACACACCTGCAGCATCTTCGATAGTTTGGTTTCGTGTCGCCCTTTTGTTTCGGTGCAACGCCTATAACGTTAACAGCAAATATGCACGCACTTCAGCGCACCCAGATGCCTGCTGCGGGTGCAGCACGCAGCAGCTGTCCTGCTGCTGTTCACGCTCTGCCATCTGCATGCAGCCTGCGTTCATGTGTCACCACTCGTGCCCACAAGCATCATGTTATGAACAGGTGCGTGAGGCGTGATCTGGTAGGCACGGCGTATGGCGCGAGACCTACGCATGTCACGTCGTTTCTTGCGTGATCAGTGCTGAATGCCCTACGTGCCCCTAAGCTGTTTTGCCGAAGTTATTTGCCGTCTCTTTATTTGCAGCGTTAGCAAGATTGTGCCGGGCAAGGCCAGCTGTCCCAAGATCAGCAGGTGAGGGTGCATAGCAGCACAGGAGCGGGGTTGACCGCTGCTTGCATTTCTGTCTGCGCCTGCATGGAGTCTGGAAAGGTTTGGCGATGCATCAGGGACTCGCCTAACAGCAGGTTTTGCAGGGCTGGAGATAGTTCTGGCTGCTGTTGTGTGCACAAACATACAGCAGCAGCAGACAGTCTGCTGTTCCATCCCCATAGCAGTGCACAGCAGACAACAGCAGAGCAAAGAGCCGCCTGTTCAGCCAATATCAGATCAATGAGCCGCAGCACTTGGCGCCGGCCCTCCACTCTAGCCACCAACTAGAAGCAGTCTGTTACACAAGTTCTGCTGTGTGGTGTGTGCAGCGCTGTGCGCTACAAGACCAGCGGCCCTGATGTCATTGCTGACCCCCGCCCCAAGGTGGAGAAGGACACAGGCATCAACGTGGCACAGTATGTGCAGGTGCGGTGTGTTATAGTTATTGCAGTGTGAAGCAAGCGGCTTGCCGGATCAGAGGCGATGCCCCAGGCATGTGGTTACGGGTGGTGCTGATTGCCTGTTAGGTATAGTTGAGGGTGAAAGCGGCACACAGGCACACCATGGTGTAATGATGCAATCATCTGCTTGCAGGACAACCCCTATGAGGGCGATCGTCCCTTCCTGCAAGGCGTCACCACTGCCGCCAACACACTCTGGAAGGAAAGCTGACTTGTTGGCTTTGGCCTTCGCTTCGACTGTTCTTGCTTGCAGGACAACTTTCACCCCTACGAATCAATGACTCCTTCCTGCAAGGCGCCACTGAAGCGTCTAACTCGCTGTCCATCTGCTGACTTGCTTTGCTGACTTGGTCGCTTGCTTGCAGGACAACTTCCACCCATATGAGAGCGATGGCTCCTTTTGGAGGGCCCCACCCCTGCCACCAACGCCCTGTGAGAGCAGCTACAGTTCCTGCTAACCTCTGTTACTGCTGATCTTTCTGCTTGCAGGACAATATCTACCTCTATGAGGGCGACGGCTCCTTCCTGGAGGGCCCCACCCCTTCCACCAACGCGCTGTGGGAGCAGCTGCAGTGCATGCTGACCTCTGTTACTGTTGCCCTTTCTGCTTGCAGGACAACTTCCACCCCTACGAGGCCGATGGTCCCTTCCTGGAGGGCCCCACCCCCGCCACTAACACACTGTGGGAGCATTTGCAGTTCCTGCTGACTTCTGTTACTGCTGATCTATCTTTCTGCTTGCAGGACAATTTCCACCCGTATGAGGGCAACGGCGCTTCCTGGAGGGCCCCACCCCTGCCACCAACGCCCTGTGAAAGCAGCTGCAGTGCATGCTGACCTATGTTACTGCTGATATATCTTTCTGCTTGCAGGACAACTTCCATCCCTATGAGGGCAACGGCTCCTTCCTGGAGGGCCCCACCCCCGCCACCAACGCGCTGTGGGAGCAGCTGCAGCAGCTGTGCGTGGAGGAGCTGAAGAAGGGCGTGCTTGATGTGGACCCGCACAAGCCCTCCAGCATCACTGCCTTTGGCCCCGGCTACATTGACAAGGAGAAGGAGGTGGTGGTGGGGCTGCAGACAGATGCGCCGCTGAAGAGGGCCATCAAGCCGCTGGGAGGCATCAACATGGTCAAGGCGGCGCTGCAGGTGCGGGCCGAAGAAGCGGAAGGCATGTTTCGGCAACATGGCATCGTGGGCCATGTTTTTATTGTCGCCATTTTCCGGCTGTTTCGGAAAGGGCAGGGAGCCTGCATGTTTTCACTGCTGTGTTATAAATGCCAGCTCGCCCTGCATGCTGTCTCCTGCACCCCATAGGCGACAGCATGCCTGTCGCCGTGCTGCTGCTGCTGCTGCTGCTGCTGCTGCTGTGCCTGCTGCGTCTCGTGCGCGCATGTCAACCCATATCCAACCATTTGTGCTGCTGCTGCGCCATCCCTTCCTGCAGGCGTATGGCTATGAGCTGCCCAAGGACGTTGAAGAGCTCTACAACACCGTACGTAGCAGCTGATGTGCTCTGTATTGTATTCAGCAAGCGGTTGCGCTCAATCGACCGACTTGGTGTCACACATGTATTGTGCGCGTATAGCAGGGTGCTTTACTAAGACTGACGCCTTCTTTGGGCTGGTTTCTGTCATCCATATGCTTCGTGCCGATTTGAGCACCACATGCCATCTGTTTGGGTGCTGTGCCTGGTGCTCTGCTGCAAGGTGTGCTGTTCATTGTTGTGCACAGCTCAGCTGCAGCAGGTCATCAAGCACAGCGCCTGTAAGCCACTGTCTGCGGCGGCCCGATCCTGCTGGTTCTTTGCATCCGAGTCTGTAGTTGCTTTGCGTAAAAGAACATTAACCACCAACCAGTGTGGACTGCATCAGCCTGAACAGCTTACAATCCACTTCATCAAGAACAACTATGACTCAACATCAACGTTTGCAACCTGCAGGTGCGCAAGACGCACAACCAGGGCGTGTTTGACGCCTACACCGCTGAGATGAAGCGTGCACGCAAGAGCGGCATCCTGACTGGCCTGCCTGACGGCTACGGTGCGCAGCTGTTGACAGTGCCAACACAGCGGAAGAATGCGTCGCAGTTCAGCACGTATATCATGAATATAAGCAAGGGCATGAGGGGTGCAGGACATGCATGACTTGCCTGTCGTGCAGTCTCAGCATGCCCGTGACATGGTGAGCTGTCAGCACATCAATAAACATGCGTTACATGCAGATCAGTTGTTGCTCTGTATGTCCATAAGTTGGCTGCATACTCCTCCTGCTGCTGCTGCTGCTGCAGGCCGTGGCCGCATCATCGGTGACTACAGGCGCGTGGCGCTGTATGGCGTGGACAAGCTGGTGGAGGCCAAGAAGGCCGACCTGCAGGTGGGTGAATGCTGTCCTTACGTATCCACAGAGCCATCTGCTGCTTTTCCCACCGGCTGTTGTTATGGCCACACAGCTGTGTTATGGTTGCATGCCTGCTGCTGCAGCCGTTGTAACAGTCGCAGCACGGCACAACCGCCATTGAGCTGCCCCTGGCGCCGCTGCTGCTGCTGCTGCTGCTGCTGCTGCTGCTGTTGCTGCTGCTACTGCAGTTCAACCTGGGTGGCGTGATGGACAAGGAGAAGATCCGGCTGCGCGAGGAGGTGCAAATCACTCATGCTGCTGCTCTGCTGCTGCTGCTGCTGCCGCTGCTGCTGCAGTTCAACCTGGGTGGCGTGATGGACGAGGAGAAGATCCGGCTGCGTGAGGAGGTGCAGGAGCAGATCAGGGCCCTGGGCGAGCTCAAGGCCATGGCTGCGACCTATGGTGACGACATCGGGCGCCCCGCCACTAACAGCCGCGAGGCTGTGCAGGTGGGTTATACAGTAAAGGCAACACTGTGGGAAAGCGAAGGTTGCCTTGATTTTAGGCAGAAGCTGATGCGAGTGCTGTGGATAGTCTGAGCTGCAGCATGCAGTTGTGCAACATGTTAGTGTGTGGTTCACTCTTGCAGACCTGGGTGGTAACCTCACTGCTGCTGCTGCTGCTGCTGCTGTGCAGTGGGTGTACTACGCCTACCTGGCGGCTGTCAAGGAGCAGGACGGCGCTGCCATGTCCATGGGCCGCGTCGACGCGTGAGTCACCTGATGGCGGTGTTTCTCGCATAGTTCAACACAGGCTGAGAGCACACACGGCATGCGTGACCTCATGTGTGCCCTAGCATGGGCCTGCGTCCTGTGCACGCCGGCATTACAATGCCAGACATGCGCTGGAGGAGGCACTGCCATTGATGCTGCTTGCAGCGTGCTTTTATTTCTCATTCCTCAGCCATGATCATGCGCGCTTGACCGATTCTACGCCTACCAAAATCAGATGCTTCTTTGCCTGTTTCACTGTTTGCTTGCTTCGTTTTTCTCACACCTGTTCCTGCTGTCTCCTGCTCTTTCGTATGTGCAGCTTCCTGGACGTGTACTTTGAGGAGGACTTGCGCAAGGGCCGCATCACCGAGCAGCAGGTGCAGGAGCTGGTGGACCAGTTCGTGATGAAGATGCGCATCGTGAGGTGGGTGGTTGCATTGTTAAGTAGTAATTGTTAAGTAGTTGATTGCAGTGTGCATCTGCAGTGCAGCTGGTGCACGAGTTTGTGCTGTCGACTGCCTTGCTGCTGCTGCTGCTGCTGCTGCTGCTGCTGCTGCTGCTGCTGTGCCATTTGTGGCTTCATGAATCCCAACGGGCAGCTGTGCATGGCCTAGTACAACGAGCTGTTTGTGGGCAACTGACCTGCTGTCGCTGCTGCATTGCAAACTGTTGTGTCGTCCAACCCTGTAGGCAGCTGCGCACGCCCGAGTACAACGAGCTGTTTGCGGGCGACCCCACCTGGGTGACCTGCGTGCTGGGCGGCACTGACGAGGAGGGCCGCCCCATGGTCACCAAGACCAGCTTCCGCATGGTGAGGGTGGTGCTGATGGCTGCATGATCGAATGGTGTTTGAGCAGTGTGCGTATGAATTTTGATGCAATGGCATTGCATGGCTGGTTGTGTTCTGTTGCGGAGAGATGCAGGCAACTTGTCATCAGGGCTGTCCTTCATGAAACCTGTTCAATCCTGCCAGCTGAGAATGTCAGTCATGCAACCCATTACTTAAACATGATGTTGCTGCTGCTGCTGCTGCTGCTGCTGCTGTGTGCAGCTGCACACGCTGTACAACCTGGGCCCCGCCCCCGAGCCCAACCTGACCGTGCTGTGGGACAAGAAGCTGCCCGAGAACTTCAAGCGCTTTGCAGCAAAGTGCTCCATCGACACCTCCAGCATCCAGTGAGTGTGGAGTGTGTTGTGGCAGGGTTGGTGTCGTGATGCTGTGTTGCAGCTATCAACGCGAGTGGACTGTGCCTGTGTTTGCCTGACCATGTGCTGGCTGTCACATGCGCTTGAGCGGTGCTGGCATCATATGAAAATGGCGTCTGCAAGCGTCGTTTGTATAAGTGCATGTACTTCTAAGTGTTGATTGGCCGAGAGTGTGAAGATTGTGCTGTGCGGCACTAAACATGGCCAAGGTTGCCTGCTGCTCCATTATCATGCCGCGTGGTGTGGATAGTGTGGAGCACCTGGCAACCTTGCCCATGTGGCGCTGTCTGTATCTGTCCAAATATGCAGCTGCATTGCGTGTTGCTGTGTCTACTGGCAATGGTTGCATCTATCAGGCCTTCTTTGTGCTTCCTGCGCTTTGCAATACAAGCACAGCTGGCTGCTATTGGCTCCTGCAACACTGGCAGTCAACACCCAGATTTTCGGATTTGCATGTTTGCTCAGGTATGATGCGCAGCAACCATCAAATGCAAACATAAGCAGATCAAAGCAGTACAAAAAGACTATGATGTACTTTTCTGTGCAGGTACGAGTCTGACGCAGCCATGGCACCCATCTTCGGCAGTGACTACGGCATCGCGTGCTGCGTGAGCGCCATGCGCCTGGGCAAGGACATGCAGTACTTTGGTGAGCGCTGATGCTTTGGGTTCGCATAAGGTAGCATAGTATTGGGAAGTGGGTGATGTTGCTGCCAGTTTTTGCATGGATGCTGCCATAGGCTGCACCCTGTTGATGGTTGGCTGCAGCTATGATGGCACTTCACCCAGCTGGTGTTCACAAGGGATCAGTATGGTTATTGTTGCTGCTTTGGGGCAGATGTAGTTTGAGCGGTCAGCATGGTAGATGCAAGCTTCTGTATTTGTAGACATCACATGCATCTGTAGTTTTTAGACATCACATTGGACACTACGCATGAGTACAGTGGCACAACTGAATCGGTTGCTTCATGCTCTGCACAGCGGTGAGCTGCCGTGTGGTGCAGGAAGCAGCCGCTGCAGTGCTGCCGTGTATGTACCTGCTTATGGCTTTACTATGCTAGTAACTTGCTAGTGTGTGGAGGAGTTCAGGTTGGATTAGGTACATGACCGTGGGTTGGGATCCGCCATGCAGCCTTGCGGACAGAGCCTGCTGCACGCTGCCACCCTGCTGGTGTCAACGCTGTTTTGGCAGGAAGCGCTGTCGTCAAGTCTCCCTCTTTGCTGCTGTAAGCCACATGTTCGTCATGCGCACCATTCATTCTGGCGTTCATGCTTGTTGCCCTCTGGCATGCACTGATATTATTGCTGTCGCTGTGGCTGCAGGCGCGCGCACCAACCTGCCAAAGCTGCTGCTGTACATCATGAACGGCGGCAGGGATGAGATCACCGGCGACCAGGTAGGGCTTTGGGCGATGGTGACCTGCATCTGCATAGTGGCAATGTACGCAGTTTGCTGCAGTGGTTAGGTTTCTGGGCTTTCGGTTGGCTGCAGGTTGCCACTGCTGCTGTTTCATAGGGCGGGGTGCTGGACTTTAAGGAGGTGCACTCGGACACATCCTGCATGCAAAACTGCTATTTCATCGTCAACAACTGGTGTGGCCATACTAAATACAGCTGGGTGCTAACAAAGTGCTGCTGTGCTGCATGGCTTGCATATGCTGCTATGCAGGTTGGCCCCAAGTTCCCTCCGCTGCAGCCTGGCGACAGCCCAATGGACCTTTTCAACGAGGTGCAGCCGTGCATCCACCAAGGCCACAGTTTGACATTGCTGAGCTACGTTCTGCGTGGTGCCTGCTGTGCAGGTTGGCCCCAAGTTCCCTCCTCTGCAGTCTGGCGACGGCCCGCTGGACTTCAAGGAGGTGCAGCAGCGCCTGGACGAGGGCATGGCCTGGCTGGCAGGCCTGTACGCCAACACCATGAACGTGAGCGCAGCTGCAAATCATGAATACTATGATGGCATAATTTCTTTAATAAAATGATATTGTGGATCTGAGTCAGCGCCTGGACGAGGGCATGGCCTGGCTGGCGGGGCTGTATGCCAACACCATGAACGTGAGCGCAAGCACCTGCAATGTGTAGGTGGAGCATCAAATCTAGATGCGCAGTCATGTATGCTTGCTTTTGTGCCAGCCAGGCACAAGCTGGTGCATTTGTGTGGTAGACGGATGCGCGGGATGAGAAGCCATGCATTGAGCATAGCAGATTTCTCAACATACATCAAGTGCATTGTGTCCGGCATGTGACTCTTGCATCTGTGCTGCTGCTGCTGCTGCTGCTGCTGCTGTCTGCAGGTCATCCACTACATGCACGACAAGTACAACTACGAGCGCCTGCAGATGGCACTGCACGACACGCACGTGCGCAGGTGCGGAGCGAGATGCCAAGCGTGTATGTCGAGGACCTATGTGTTTTTGCTTGGATCCATAACAGTGTGCCTTGTCTTGATAGCCTGTAGCGCGAGGCCTGGTGCTCAACATGCGTATCTAGGCATGTATAGCTGCAATGAGTAACATTCATGTCATCATCCGATGTGCAGTTGACGAGCTGCCTTTGGGGGTGACATACATGTGCACTATTTTCCGCAATAGCGGGCTGGTTGGTCTGCCATACGGCGGCTGGCACTTGGTTGTTTATTTGGCTCTGCGCTGTGGTTGACAGCCTGTCTGCCACAACATGAGCATCGCTTAGTGTCAGCGTCGGCGTGTTCTTCCGCGGTGTCGTATCCTGCCCGCAACCTTGCAGGCTGTTGGTGCTTGGCGTGAGCGGGCTGAGCGTAGTGGCTGACAGCCACAACTTGAGCATTTCAGTCAGCTTCATCACCTGCGTGTCGTGCCGTCTTCTGCTGCCTGTGCCCCTGCAGGCTGCTGGCCTTTGGCGTGAGCGGGCTGAGCGTGATCTCTGACAGCTTGTCTGCCATCAAGTATGCCAAGGTGACGCCCATCAGGGACGAGAACGGCCTGGCCGTGGACTTCAAGGTGAGGTGCAGCCTTGCTCATTATGAAAGGTAATCCTTCCGACTTTGCTGTAGCCAAATGTTTCTGCACGAACCTAACCAACGCAGCTCTGTGGGCATGATACGTTGTGCATATGCAGTTTTCGTCAGCAGCCAACCAGAGCATGAGCTCATGTTTCACACTGCTTTCATTGTGCCGCGCAAAGGTGGAGGATGAGTTCCCCAAGTACGGCAACAATGACGCGCTGGCCACCTGGGTGGCTGAGCAATTGATGAAACTGCCTTTGTTGTTTTTCCACTGCTGTGCAGGTGGAGGGTGAGTTCCCCAAGTACGGCAACAATGACGACACCGTGGACGCGCTGGCCACCTGGGTGGCAGAGCAATGCATATGATAACAACTGCCTTTGTTGTTTTTCACTGCTGTGCAGGTGGAGGGTGAGTTCCCCAAGTACGGCAATGACGATGACACCGTGGACGCGCTGGCTACTTGGGTGGCGGAGCGGTTCAGCAGCCACCTGCAGAGCCAGAAGACGTACCGCAACAGCGTGCCCACGCTCAGCGTGCTCACCATCACCAGCAACGTGGTGTACGGCAAGAAGACAGGTGCGGGCTATAGCCGGGGTAGTAGCAATCGATGTGGGTGTCTGTGTGTGGGCGAGGCAGCAACGTGCGCGTTTTCATGCTTGGAACACCTGCAGATTCACAGCAACTGCTACCATAATAAGCATGCTGTATTGACGGAATGCGTGGCATCAGCAAACTTTTGTCGGTGTTTATACTTGGTGCTGCAGACAACACTGTAGGCTCTTGACTACACCTGCCACACCGCTGTTGTTGGCGTCATTGTCAGCAGCATGCTGCAGCACCTGCAACACTCTCCCATGCTACTTGCGCCCTATTGTCACCGCTGTTCTGTGCCATTGCTGCTGCTGCTGCTTTTACTGCCACCAATCAGGCTCCACCCCCGACGGCCGCCAGCGCGGCGTGCCCTTTGCCCCAGGGGCCAACCCGATGCACGGCCGTGATGCTTCCGGCGCGCTGGCCAGCCTCAACAGTGTGGCCAAGATTCCCTATGTGCGCTGCCTGGACGGCGTCTCCAACACTTTCAGCATGGTGCCCTCGGTGAGTGGCAGCTTTTGAAGTATAGACAGTTTTTATGGTAGGAGGTGTGAAGGCGCATGGGGTGTCCTCGTTTTCACACACACACACACACACACACACACACACACACACACGCACGCACGCACGCTTGGTGGATTGGATGTGGCAGGCGCCTGGCGGCGGCCCAGCTGTGGTGGGTCGTGGCGACAGCGAGGAGCGCGCGCGGTCAACATGTCCACCGTGCTGGACGGCTGAGCAACATACCATGCTCACCTGCTTTCTTTTTGCACCAACCTGCATTGCTGCGATATACCCTGCTGTGCTCTGCTGCAGATGCTGGGCCGTGGCGACACCGAGGAGCGCGCGGTCAACGTGGCCACCGTGCTGGTCGGCTATGCAACATACCATGCTCACTTGTGCTCACTTGCTTTTATTCTGCACTAACCTGCATTGCTGCAAAATACCCTGCTGTGCTCTGCTGCAGATGCTGGGCCGTGGCGACGTCGAGGAGCGCGCGGTCAACCTGGCCACCGTGCTGGACGGCTACTTCACCAAGGGCGGGCACCACGTGAACATCAACGTGCTGAACAGGGAGATGCTGCAGGACGCCGTGCAGGTGCGGCTTGTTGTTTGACACTAGTTACGTATGTTTTGCGTAAACATCAACGTGCTCGACAGATGACAGGCAGATGCTGCAAGACACCATGAAGGTGTGTGTAGGCCACCATACATCACGCCGCAGCACCTGCTTAAATGTCTGCTTTGCTCATTCTGCTAGCTGCGCTGCTGCTGCTTTGCTCTCCTCTGCAGCACCCTGAGAAGTACCCCAACTTGACCATCCGCGTGAGCGGCTACGCGGTGCACTTCACCAAGCTGACCCCCGAGCAGCAGAAGGATGTCATTGCACGCACCTTCCACGCTGAGATGTAAGCACCATGCAGATGGTGTGCTGCATGGTGAGATCTGTGCTGTTGTGCAGCGCCTGCATGCAAGCAATGGTTTGTGGCTTTGTCTTTGTCGGGCAGTTTGCTGGCGGATGTATCAAAGGAGTCGAGTTGTACCTTGTACTCTTGCTGGGCTTTGGGATGTTGGTTGCCTTCTGCCCCACTGGAACATAATGCAGAGCAGCAGCGGCAGAGGTGTGCCGGGTTGCATGCAGGAGCGTCACTGGATGACAGCTGTACACTGGATGGCAGCTTCGACGAAAGCGGCCATCTAGCTTCAATGAAAGCTTTGGACTGGTTTTGATGGGATGATGGCTCAGTAGGGCTGCTGTCTTATCACCGGTTTCTTTGTGGTATGCCAGCATGGCTTATCAAGGGAGGTTGTTGCTGGCAAATGCCAGCTTCGGCATTGAATAGCTTGTGCGGGTTTGCTTTGCTTCACTTGACTAGTAAAAATTTGCTCAGTCGTCTGTGTGTATGGCGTGCAAGTGCGCCTTCAGTACTTGTTTGTGGTGTCTGCTTGAGTTATGGCTGATGTGATGCTGGCAGTAGTGCTGTGGTTGGCGAACCATGCCAATTCTGCCAGTAACAAAGCGATCATCCAAGCATGGATGGCAACGAGGTGCTGATCTTGTGTTTGTGCACGTGCATGTCGCATGTGCCTTGCTTTTGTATTGCCGGCAGTAGCATGCAGACCAGAATGTAGGATTTGTGGGTGCCTTGTGTACTGTGATCGCTGGCTTGTCTCTGTAATATGACAGTTTTAGGCATGGTAAATGCACAACCGTTCACCTGCAAGCAATGCTGGTCCAGAAGCCCCCCTGCCCGAAGGCTCCTGGCGCTCCAAGTGGGCTGTCCACGCAGGCACGTCTGTCCAGCATCATCAGCTGGCTTGTCTCTGTTGTTTGGTTTGACGGTACTCTGCAAACAGGATACTCTCCTGCAGACATGTAGCCAGGACAGATTTGTCCTGTGGCTGCAGTATCATGAGTGTGTACTTTGCTGCTGCAAGTGTTTCGAGCTTATGAACGGATGCCCGATTTGGTTTGTTGTAGCCTTCTTCTGGCTGATGCTTGGCGTGGGATCGGCCGGCACGAGTTCCATCAAGGGACAGGTCTGCCGAAGGTGTGCTACGGGATAGCATGCATGTGATTCAGTCCTGACGGGGGTTTGTTGCATACTGCAGCATCAGCGGCATCAGCAGCGCCCCACAGATGAATAGGACACCACGTGATGATGGCCTGGATGTAGGCTTTCTACTAGCATGCATTTTCTTGTGTTGGTGGTGTGATCTTGCCAGAAGTGCGTGACCTCGAGAACGGAGGCTGGTGGCACTGGTGTTGAGGGACTTTCTTCTGGGCACCCTCACACCATGTGGCGTGTGGTTGGTCGGCAGCCGGTATTCTATCTGTTGCCGGCCAATCCATGAGGGAGTTCGCTGTGTGAAGTTTGCCGTGAAGGTCAACGGCGCAGCATTCATGCATGCACATGAGGAGCTGCAGTGCAGGTTGATGTGAAATGCACTCGAACGTGAGGGTGTGGTTGGTTGAGTGGTGCAGAGTTGAAAGAAGTACCTGATAGTGGTACCTGGAGTAGCGGTGTCCACTGCTGGCCGGTGGCGAGTCACTTTTGTTGAAAGGTAACATGATGAATTTTATGCACGAGTGCCGTTGAATGAACAACCCGTCTGTGGGGGGTGCACCTATGTCAGAAGCTGCATGCACTGTGACATGAATTGTTTCAGACAGTTCAAGTTGAAAACGGCTGGCAGGAAAACAGGCTGCAAAGGCTGTTCAGAATGTTGGTTAAATAAAACCGCATAAACAAGCGAAGAATACAGTATAATGCAGTGGTAACGGCACATAAGGGTGTAATAATGATACCCAGCCTTGCAATTGGTAACCCAGGCTGATGGGCTGTGCAGCCTGCAGCAGGTCCACTGTGAGCTGACACCCCCTGTTTCAGCAGACATTGGGCTGTGCAGCCTGCAGCAGGTCGACCTGGACGTCCAGGACCGGACTCTTGGCAGCAGCTCCATGCCAACAGCTCAGCTCGACATAGGGGTGAGGCCATAAGAGTTGACGCAGAAAATCTCTGGTGGAGGCAGCATACGCAACAACTCCTCCAGGCGGAAGATGATTCACCTTGGTCTAGCTGCAGCAGCCCTAAACACTCACGGGAATAACAGGGGCTGGGTGTCGGGACCTACATAGGGCATGAGCCGAGACAAGTGTGTCTACTTGCCTTTTTTTGGTTGCAAATACGCTGAGATCACGCTTTGCGTAACAAATAGTCTTTCACGTCCCGACAGGTCTTTGCTGGTAGCAGTTTCCGCCTAGTCCCATAGCTCCACGTTCCGCGACTTGACATCATGAGCTTACTCATCAACAAGCCGTTGGCTACAGCCAGCACCCGCGGTGCTGGCAAGAGACAGCCCTGCGTGGCACGCTCCCACGCAGCTCCGAGGCCAGAGCACGGCGTTGCCAGGCCACAGCAGCGTCTGAAGCAGCATTTGATGCGTGTAGCGTCGATTGAAGCTACACAAACGGCAGTTCAGAGGCGTGAAGGGCTGGCCCTGGACAGCAGCAGCATCCCGCCGGTGGAGGGTCGCATTCACAGCACCGAATCCTTCTCTACAGGTATGCTAAGCAGCTGCTGTCTGTCCAGGGTGGGCATACCATTGTGATGTGAATAAACAGGCATGCCTGGCAGCAGCTGAGTCGAGCCGAAAGCAGCCAGCACACATGCATGTGCATGATGTGCTGTCTCTTTGAGAAGTTGGGTCAGGGTTGCTAATCATGTGGTTAGCGCAACAAGCCATCTGCTCCACCGCACTGTTGCGCTTCTCAACTGTGCTGCTGCAGTCGATGGCCCTGGTGTGCGCTTCATCGTCTTTACGCAAGGTGAGCAGCACCACACCTGCCGCTTGCAGAAGCAGTACTGCAAGTGAAACAGCGGCAGCAAGCGTGCATGACACGTGGCAGCATGCAGCTTATGTCAGCACACCTGCACCTGCACTTGCACCAGCAGCGAAGATGGTGCTGGCGGTGGCCTCAGCTTGGACTGCAGCAGCTGCGTGTCATCCATGATGTTCCTTACATGCTATTCGCAGCGTGTGCATTCTTTTTGCTGTGTTTCTTGTTATTACGTGCCATGCTGCTTACACCGTTGTTGCTGTGGCTGCTGTCCTGCAGGCTGCGGTATGCGCTGCCTGTTCTGCAGCAACCCAGACACGCAGAGCATGACCGATGGCAAGCTAGTGAGCAGCAAGGACATTGCTGCTAAGTTGGCACGCATGGAGCCATACCTTCAGGTGAGTCATTGACTGTGACTTGACTTTATACCCATGAGCAGAAATTCATGAGGAATAAAAAAATACAGCAATGGATATGTCACGGTGAAGTTGGCGCGCATGGAGCCATACCTGCAGGTGAGTCACCGCATTAGAGAGCGTGCAGGATAACGTGTGCAACGCTGCAGCCGAGTTACGGGACTGTACAGCAAGTATATGTGTAGGAAGGTCTGTTGTGCACAGGTGAGCTGCATGGCTTCTTTACTTGCTGGACATATCGTGCTGGACATATCGTGGTGGACACCAGTGCAAACGCGGCTGGTTTTGTGCACACGTGACGGCTTGCGACTTGCTGCACGGCTTGTGACTTCGCTGTCCACCTATCTGCCTGTTCTACGACACACACATGTACTCAACTCATTCTTTGTTGCTGATGACGTGTTTGTGCAGCCCAACGGTGGAGGCGTGACGTGCTCTGGCGGCGAGCCGCTGCTGCAGCCGGACTTTGTGGCAGGGGTGTTCCAGGAGGCGCATGCGCTGGGGCTGAGCACCTGCCTGGATACCACCGGGCAGGGCAGCAAGCACAAGAGCTGGGACCACGTGCTGCCACACACTGACATGGTGAGTGTGGTGCATGGCTGGGGCTGTGGTACAGCGGTTGTTGAGCAGCGCCCGCCGCCAAACATGAGGTTGAGCGAGGTTCAGGAACTGTCGGCGCTGGTGCCTTTATATAACGGTGGATCGTGTGCACTAAGATGATTATCACACTAGGCTGCTTATAATCTATTGAGCAGCAAGTGCTGTTAGCACCATTGCAACCCACAGAACGATCAACAACCCGTCCACTGCTGCTGCTGCTGCTGCTGCTGTATGCTGTATGCTTGCTGCAGGTGCTGTTTTGCATCAAGCACTTGGACCCCATGCAGTACGAGCACATCACAGGCCTGCACCAGTCCGGCTCGCTGGCCTTTGCAGCGGAGCTGAAGGAGCGGCACATCCCCTTCTGGCTGCGCTACGTGCTCATCCCAAACTTGACAGACAGGGTGGGAGACATCGAGATGCTGATCGCGTTCGCCAAGGCGCAACCCACACTGGTGGTGAGTTTCACATGCATGTGTAGTAGACACGCGTTTCTGCGGCTCTTGCGATAGATGAAATTGGTGGTACTGCTGCATTACATTTCTGCAGTGACAAAGTCGACAAGCAGCATGTTGTGCCACAAGGCGTGATTAAACAATCACTCAACAAGCAGTCACGCCAACTGTGTTCTGGTGTTTGTCTGCATTTGCGCCTGCAGGGCATTGAGCTGCTGCCGTACCACCAGCTGGGCAAGAACAAGTGGGACGCGCTGGGCTGGTGAGTGGCGCTGCTGCACCTCGCAGCTGGTAGCAGTTGGAGTATCCATGCATGGCTGAGTGCAAAGCAGTTTGACGGATTGTAATGCACGCGCTTCAAGTACATGTCGTTCATGTCATATGCTGGTTGGTTGGGGTCGCTGCGCTGTCTTCCCAAAGCTAGATAGCAAGAACCAACGTTATACACTTTTGATGTTGGTGCTGCTGCAGGCCGTACCCCCTGGAGGGTGTGCAGCCTCCCAGCCACGAGTGTGTGCTGGAAGTGATGCACAAGCTCAAGAATGCAGGCCTTCACGTGCTGTGCGATCACAAGGACGCCCCATCCTCAGGCGTCACTCGATACAGCGCCATCAGCAGCAGCAGCAACAACAACGCTGGAGCGCATGCAGCAGCCTAGGTCAGCTGGGTGGCCTAGGTGAGGGTGAGCACAGCAAGGGCCTGCAGCAATGCTGCAGGCCCTGGCCTTTCTGGTGATGATTGAGTCTGGTTTATGATAAAGTGTGATCAGGCCATTGCCTTTGCCAGGACGCATTGCAGGAGATGCAGCAGTTGTCATGAATTCGTACATACGCTTGTGTCCACAACCTTTCACTAGCGCCTTCCGTCCTCCGAATCGCATGGCGCAGCACAGCTTTGCCGATGCTCTGCACTTGCAGGACAATGAAAGAGGTTTGCTGGTTTGCTCATGGCGCCAGATGTGTCATGCACCTGGTATCACCTTTGCACCTCGCATGGGTGCTGTTGTGCAACGCTTGCAGCAGCCGCAAGCGGTCACGGTTCATGACGCTGCACCTGATTGGATAGCAGCAGTCGCTCAACAAGAGAGGAATGTGCCAAATCTGGTGTCCTCCATGCCTGTCACCTTGTATGGTTCTCTTCTTCTGTTATGTCACTTTTCAAGGGGACATGTCAGCAGCAGGTGCTGCTTACCTGCCTGGACACCAAATGTGTGCATTGACAGTGAGCCGTGTTTGTTGTCTTTGCTTGGCTTGTGAACGCAACCAATGGGTGCATCAGATGTCTGTGACCACTGTGGCATCTTCTTCCACTCGTGTGTTTGCTCGGTCTGTGGTCTTTCAATGAAAGTTTCGCTGCGCGTGCTGTGTGTGTCGCCCGCTGCAATAAAGCGGGTGCTGGTGCATGCATCTCTCTTGCATTTCTTGTTGGTTTTCCATGTGCAGGCGTGCATCGCTGTGCAGTGCACGTTGTCACTTGCAGCAGGTTGATGAGCAGAGGAGAAACAGGGGCCTGCACTCTGCGCTGCTCCTGCGCAGTATGTGCGGGAACGTTATAATGTCATAGACCCATGTGAATGCCATGCAGCCCTAGGGCCTTACCACATGAAAGCTGCCGCAGCCTAACCCACAGCTGGTCACCGTGGAGGGGTGTGGGAACGCCTGGTTGTGGTACGCTGGCATCCTTGTTGGACATGCATGATTGGTGTTCCGTGGCCTGATTTGCTGCATGTGAGTGTTGATGCATATTCAGCAGTACGCATTGCCCTGGATACTGTGTCTCTCCCCATCACTGTGGTGTATCGGTGCATAACAGTAAATCAATGGGTGCTTGTGAAGTTCAGAGAGAGCAGTGTGCGACTTATTGTAGTGATGATGCAGAATGCTTCAGCAGACCGCCTTTGACAGGTGTATCTGATCAGGAGCATGCATTGGCTTCATTTGCTGTGCTAGTGGCGTGACTCCAGCACTGCATGTGATACGAATTGCGACACATCTTGCAGCCTACTGCCTTTGTTACTTGTTTGGTCAGCCAGGTGGGCTGCCTGTACAGTACAGCCGCACACAGCATTTGCCATTTGGTTTACCTTGTATCATGACAATGACAATCTTCAGCAAAAATGACTTCTAGGCAAATAGTAGGGACTGTTGACAACAACCAGCTTCTGAGTGACCTGCCCCTTGCGCAATTCAAACATGTACAGGCAATGGCTAACAGGAAACTCAACCGTGACATGGCACCCCCGGGGTGCAGGCAGGCTGTCTGCATGACGCTGGAGGCCCATCTGCTGATGCCTTGCATGTCAAATGCTCACAAGCAGGCACCACTAAAATCCACTGGTGTGCCATGCATGGCATCATTAGAAGGTGACACCACTACACAAAGCGCTGACGACACTCCTCCTCAGGCAACCGAACCCTATGGCAAACAAGCCGCTGTAAGTTACATGACCTGTACAGTGTGCAGAGGTTGCCCTGCATGTGCACTACGTCAAGTGCAGCCGAGAAGTGCTGCTGCAGTGCAGCCAGATCATCTGTCAATCACACACAGCCACAAACAACGGCCCTTGGTTATGCAACTTAGCAACTGACTGCAAGACAGCCCTGTTCTCTAGTTCAACATCTATGTACACCGCGGTACAGAAGTAATAATATTCAAGCCTTGTCAGCTGCAGGCACAATGGCCGCAATGCACAACTCCGCAGACAAAAGGGGATGCTGCAACATGCCGCACACACGGGGCACGCATGCACACCAACACCATACCGCAACTTGCAACTACTGACAAAATGCGCAACAAATGCAACCCGCTAGTCAGAATGCCATGCTTTTTCGGGGCCACGCCAAAACCAGCGATGTTTAAGCATGGTTCGCTCATTGGTGCATCCTGCTGGGATGGAACCCAGCAAGCCCGCATATTCACAACACGCCAGCACACTATTATTATATTTCGTCAAATTGCTCCAATCAACCAGCCAACCGCTGCGCACAATCCTACTCATACTGCAAACAGAGGGGCAACTTTCAACCACAAAACCAAAGGAGCAACACCAGGCTTACATGGCACACAACGCACTGCCAAGAAACAACTTCCGTCTCTCTCATAGTAGTACAAAGCACTGTGCAGCGACAACAGCAGGATGCCAAACAACTCAGCCTCAATATCCACAGCAATGTGTATACAAGTCGTTATCGCGCAATGACAGCAGGCATACACCTGCTCAACCACGGCCCCACTCAATTCAAGTCAGATTCCTTGCCAGCGGCGTACCTCGCGCCATCTGCTGCTGCAGCACCTCCGCCGCTGCTGCTGCTGCTGCTGCCGGTCACTGGCTTCACAAAGGACAGCGTCTTTGTGGCAGATGCCATCACTTTGGTGCCGCATTCAAAGCCGGAAGCTTTCTTGAAATGCGCCCCACACAGACCGCAACTCGTGACCGCAAAGGCCAGCACACCTGCACCCACCACCCCACTCAGTTCAAGTCAGCTCCCTGGACAGCAGCATAGCTCCCGCCATTCGCTGCTGCCGCGGCCTCCACATTCCCAACACTGCTGCTGCTGCTGCTGCCAATTGGCTTCACAAAAGACAGCGTCTTGGTGGCAGAGGCCATCACTTTAGTGCCGCAACCAAAGCGGGCACCTTTCTTACTGAAAAAACAATACACACAGACATCCACGTGCGGCAACAACACAGTGCACACCAGCGCCCGCTACCCCACTCAGTTCAAGTCAGCTCCCTGAACAGCAGCATAGCTCGCGCCATTTGCTGCTGCTGCCACTCCTGCATCACTGCTGCTGCTGCTGCTGCTGCTGCCGGCCAGCGGCTTCACAAAGGACAGCGTCTTGGTGGCAGAGGCCATGACCTTGGTGCCGCATTCAAAGCCGGCTGCCTTGAACAGGGCCCCAAAATCGCAGGCGATGAAGTTCTTGTAGTGGGGCTCGTTGAAGTTGCCAAAAGCCCCCAGGGTTGGGTCCCACTGCGTGATAAAGACAGTGCAGACGCAGCAAGGCAGCACACACAGGTAAGAAGGCAGCGGTGGTTGCAGACACTGCGAATGTACAACATACTATAGCACAGGCATCACCAGAATTACGGAGCACAGCAAGCAGGTGGCCGCCACTGCACAGCAAGCGGGTTTCGCAAATCAATCAATAAATTAATCAATCATCATTAACACGGCACAAAAGCAGATCGAACAGCAATGAATGAATGTAAAGTTTATTCACATACGTCATTCACATATGGCTTCAGCAGCCGGAACATCTCCGCTGCTGCTGCTAACCGTGCTTCCTCAGGCATCTCATAAAAGGCCGCCCAAATAACAGCGCTGCCGCAGAACCGATAGGCAAGCATCCACTGTCAACTGTGCCTCAAGAAGCACATACTACGCCTCATGCCACAGTGTCACTGCACAGCACAACCCTTTGTCTAAAATCTATCCAGCCTCACCTGCGGCCTGTCTCCCAGCTGCACGCTGTCAGTGAGCACCGCCAGGCCCCCTGGCTTCAGCAGCCGCAACATCTCCGCTGCTGCTGCTGACCGTGCCTCTTCAGGCATCTCGTGGAATGCGTACATGCACAACACTGCGTCCAGGCTGCCGTCTGGCAGAGGAACGTTCTCTACGGCACACTGCATGAACTCCGTGCCTGCAGGTGCAGGAAGCAGCAGCGGCAGCAGGCATACATAACAGATCACGCCAAGAAATGTCGCAGGCTTTTTGTTAAGGATCTTGCGCGAAGCGCCTCGTTCGGCATCTTGTGGAAGGCGTACGTGCACAGCACTGCATCAAGACTGCCATTAGGTAGAGGCACATTTGCTGCGCACTGCCTGGCTAAAGTTCATCAGAGGGTACATGAAGCAGCAAACAGGAGAATGCTGCTGTGGCCCAACAGAACAATCCAGCCCAACAGTACAATCCAGCACAACGCGTAGAGCTACGTATGCTTTCAAAAAGCAACGCACCTGTGCCATCCATGCCTCCCAAGTCCAGTGCCGGGGCGCGCTGGGCCTTTCAACGATGCACCAAATGTCAGCTGACCGATTGTGATTTTATGAGAGCAGCTACGTACCTGTGCCATCCATGCCGCCTAGGTCCAGTGCCGGGGCGCACTGGCCCTTCCAGTAGGCCACGTTGGAGCGGGCCCGTGCCAGGTAGAAGGGCGACAGGTCGGCAGCGATGGTCTGCATGGAGGGGTAGTTGTCCTGTCCAGGATGATTTGGTGCAAATTGCAGCAGCATGCAGTGGCAGCAGCAGCAGAAGGGAAAGAGGTCAGCAGAGGTGAAAATAGGAGATGAACAGACAGTTGTTTGTGTGACAACTGCACTGCTGTGTGCCGATGGACGCAGCACGCCCAGAGGCCAGTTGCTTGCAGACCACAGTACCACACAACAATTGTACAGGTCGTACAGCAAAACAATACCGAAGCAACAGGTACAGCCGCCGCCGCGACAGCAGCAACAGCAGCAGCAGCAGCAGCAGCAGCAGTAGCATGCGCAGGGCCATACCTTGAGGAAGGTGTGGAAGCACCCAGTGCCGCAGCAGGCCTCAATCACCCTCATGTTGCCAAGGCCCAGGCCCTTTGATATAGTTGTTTTGGTGTTATTTGATGTTAACATTCAGCGCATATCCAACACTACAATCCTGACCCACCTTGAGGAAGGTGTGGAAGCGGCCAGTGCCGCAGCAGGCCTCCATCACCCTCATGCTGCCGGGGTCCAGCCCGTTTACACGGATGTGCTGGCTCAGCGGCAGCAGTGCGCTGCGCTGCATGGCGTCCTGCCGGCCGAAGAAGAGCGCCTCTGTGCTGAACTCGTACACACTGGCTGACCTGCAGGCAGATGAACCAAGTTTGCAGCAGTGTTGTAGGGCAGACACAAGCCACAGAGGGCGACTCTAAAATCCTCAACACTGGCAGACCTGCAGGCAGGTGTGATGTTTTGTGCGCAGATGAACCGCTTTTGCAGCGTGTTGTGTGGCAGAAACATGAACGGTGGGTGACTAAGAAACTCCCATACACTGCACTGGCAGACCTGCAGGCAGCTCAGATGCAACACAGTGGTTGCGTGCAAGCCCAGTTGTGCTTAGGTCATAGAGGGCGTTGTGCAGCACACCATACCTGTCGCTCATCCAGCCGTCGCTCTGGTAGTGGAATGTGTTGTCGGCGTAGTACTGCGGGTACAGGTTGCTGGCAAACCAGTTGTTGGCAGGGCCCTGAGCCATGCGGCGGTTCAGCGTGGCAATGCCCTCCGCAACAAACTGAGCAGACCTGCGGCAGCAGCGGCGGCAGCAGCAGCAGCGGCAGCAGCAGCAGCAGCGGCAGCAGGAGAGTGCGTGCTTAGATGCCACAAGCTGCAGGCGGTTTGGCGTGACAATCGCACAGCCACAAACGATGCAGACACCAGCCAAGAGACCAACATAGCCGCACTCACTTGCTCAGCACAACGAGCGGGTTGTACTGCCTGTGGCTGAGTGTGGTCATGTCCCACGGCAGCTTAGATGCAGTGTGACGCATCTCGAAAAGTAACATAATGAGAGCACAGGCATCTTCCACCTGAAGAAGTGACAACTGTGGTGAAGCGACCATCCGTTTCTGGGCCTGCTAAGTTAGGTCGTCTTTCCAAAACTGAACGCAACATCCAAAGTAAGAGCCACATGCTTTGCAACACTCACTTGCTCAGCACAAAGAGCGGGTTGTACTGCCTGTGGCTGAGTGTGGTCATGTCCCACGGCAGCTTGAAGGCCCCCTGCTTGATACCCTCCAGGTCCTGCTTGTACATTGCAAGAGCATCATACAGCCTGTTGCTGAGCTGCCGCTTATCATAAGCGTCCTAAGTTAAAACTGCTGATCCAGCTTAACAACATTGACCACGGCTGCAATACGCCACAAAGACAACCAACAAACAAATGGAAGCACTCACTTGCTCAGCACAAAAAGCGGGTTGTACTGCCTGTGTGTGATAGTTGTCATGTCCCACGGCAGCTTGAAGGCCCCCTGCTTGATGCCTTCTAAGTCCTGCTTGTACATTGCAAGGGCCTCATACAGCCTGTTGCTGAGCTCTGTTGATGCATTGTCTGACAGGTTTTGGAAAGGGGTGCGGGATGGGTTGCCACCAGCAGATAGCGCACGCAGCTGCGCAGACAGGTGGTGCGCGATGGCCCCGCTAGCGGCCTGGAAAAGAAGACAAGAACAGCACAGCATGCATTGCGACAAGCATATTATATGACAAAAGAGGTGCACGGAACAGAGACGAGGGGGTTACGGGACGCAAAGCAGTGCAGGCTGGGGGTGTGAGTGCATTGACTGACAGGTTCTGGAAGGGTGTGCGGGATGGGCTGTCGACGGCTGACAGCGCGCGCAGCTGCGCTGACAGTGGTGCGCAATGGCTCCGCTAGCAGCCTGACAAATGGGAGGAACAGGGACAACAGCAAAGTGTGCAGTGTGTTAGCAACAGTGGCAGTGCACAGGGGTGTGGTGCACACAGCATCAACAGCTGTTCAGGCATGCAAGCAGTGTTTGGCAGGTTCTGGAAGGGTGTGCTGGTGGGCTGCTGCAGCAACGGAACGACAACAACATATATTACAACATCAACCGCTCACCGCCCCCAGGAAGAAGCCTGTGCGGCCCAGGTGGTAGGCCCAGTAGGCAGCTGACTCAGCATCAGCCAGCGCTGACTCACGCAGCAGCTGCGCGGCATCAGCCGCCAGCACAGACAGCTGGTCGCGGCCCCTGCGATACCAACAAAGTGCAGCAGCAGCAGCAGCAGCAGCAGCAGCAGCAGCAGCAGCAGCAGCAGCAGCAGCAG